>JAQFYU010000056.1:0-40996 GCA_034694905.1 Ceratophysella granulata | reverse complement strand
AGGCTAAAGAGGCTTCCATGGTCCGTCACAAACAAATAGCACCGGGTTGATTGTGTCTATTGTATTTAGGTAATCTATTAGTATCTGCCTGTGACTTAGCAATATATAGCGAGGTGAAGTTTGGGATTGGGACTAAGATTTTATAAATATAGATCGTTGCAGAATTCGTATTTAAAGAAATCCAAAGAGCGTCATGTTTAATTCCTGGAAAAGAGGCCATTTATATTTTCTTGTATGCCTTTTTCTTGGAGTGGCCTCCTTTCCTTAAGTAACATGGAGTGTTTGGGTTTCTTTACTTCGTTCTCATTGCCGAATATTCGTTAAACTATGTAGAAGAGAGAATACATTCTAGTACACTGAATACATAACATACTATTTATGTATACAAGAACTACATAGGTATAGTAATTTCATAATTCCTCTTGGCATTTCTCACATTTTCAGTTCAGAAATATGCTATTGTACCAGCGATACAGATAAGGCGATTTATTGAGGGTTCCTGTACTTTGAATTGAGTTACACCTCGAATAGAAGAAGGCACTAACATGGGAATAACTGAGAAAAAATACTTGGCTGGTTAAATACTTCTGTTAAAACAAGCACAAAGCCCAAGTCAGGCGTACTCATACAATAATTAAGAGCAGCGAATTTCCGTGAAATATTCGAATCCCGGTTCCGAACCGAAATATTCGCCGTATCAAATTCTAATAAGTTTACAGTTAGCAATTGATTTGTATTCATCGTTATAAATGAGTATATTCAATACTGTACAATAGTGTAATACGTTAAGGCGGATCTAAACCTTAGAATCAAATTAAAATTTTGCGGTTGAGTTGTATAATCTTTAAAAAATGAGTTGTATCTTGTCGCTAAAATGTACAAGCCGAAGATTCATTTGAATTGCAACGTAAAACTCACAAGCCATTAGATTCTAGGAAATTGTACTGTTCGATTGACATTGAAATTAGTATGGAACACGTTGTAGGCGTGACATATTGAACACTGGATGCACAACAGAAGTAGTTTTGGTGCTGCTGAAGGCAATAATGCTGGTGAATGGCGTCTGGAGAAGTGAAAGCTTAGGAATTCTGAGCCTGCATTTTTTCAACAATTGGTACAATCATATCAAAGCTTGGACGTTTTCCAGGATCTTCGTTCATGCAGATTCGAATCAACTTGGCCATGTGGGGAGATGTTCCCGGTGGAATTGAGATCCGCAGACTTTCCATTGCGACCTGATTTAATATAAAACAAGTAGTCAATTGATATATTTAATTTCCTGTCTCAAGTATGACGTAAAAGGACCTTGCCGGATAAGGTCGGATTTCACGATTTTTTTGGATTTTGAGGGATTTTGGGCCACGAATGGATTTGCGTGAAACTTTCAGAGATTGCTAAGGAGATAGTCTGGAATTTTTTGCACGCCATTTTTTGCGAATTTTTTTGCGACCCCACATGCGAAAATCTTGAGCGTGGAAGAGTTTTAGCTAACCCAGACTATCTCCTTAGATATCTCTCAAAGTTTCACGCAAATCCATTCGTGGCCCAAAATCCCTCAAAATCCAAAAAAATCGTGAAATCCGACCAAGGTCCTTTAAATCGAACAGATGGTTCTGGGCATTTGTGACATTCATATTAGTTTGATTATTGAACTATAGTTGTACCTTCATTCCAGTTTCCATGGGAGTGAGGTCTGCGAAAGGCACATTTCGAGTTGCAAGTTCCCAAAGCACAATGGCAAAGCTCCACATGTCAGCAGCTTTAAGGTTGATGTCATTCTGCTTCTTCTTCAGAGCTGAATTTAAAGAACAACCACTTCATTTAGAGGAACAGTGCAAAGCACATGAAGTGCAGTAGCGTATTCGCTCCGCATTAAAGCGTACCTTCAGGTGACATCCAAGCCGGGTGGTAGAGCTTGCCCTTGTCTTGGAAACTGAATTTGGCATCCGACATGCTGATTCTGGCACTCAGGTCTTCGTCAATCTGCAGGATCATTTAATCAGGGGAAATAGTTAGAACATGCTCCGTTTTGTTGACTGTATGTTAATTTTACTTTCTCACAACTCACCATGATATGGAAGCTGTTCAAGTAGAAGTTGGGCACAAACTTTTCCAAATTGTGGAAGTAGGCCATGCCTCTGGCAATATCCAACGCAAATCGGAGGGCTTGGGCCGAGTCAACGACAACATTGGTGCTCTGATGAAGAACGTTGTAGAGGGAACCGTAGGGCATGAACTGACTAATGACGACGAGGTCAGGCGGTGCGTTACAACAACCAATTACAGGCAGGATATTCGGATGCGAAAATATTCTGTGAATATACAATAGGAACAATTACTTTGTTGGTTCAATTAAAGGCATCGCAAAGGGCAGCGCGCAGCTCCTAGACTCACTATTTTAGATATTCTGAAGGAAACAGTTACTTTATCCAGTGCACCAAGTAAATATAACGCTAGTTTAAATTATTGATCCATGAGTCCGTGTAATACAAAATACAATTATGTTTGCTGGTATCAGCTGCCCTACAGTACTTTGCTAGTAAATACTGCTCTAAGTGAAACATTTAACTGAAATGAGGCATAATATAATTCCGCTTCTGCAACTTAAATTGTAGCAACCGGAATGCGTTACCGTAATTTGGGGAACTCCTCGTTGAAGTCCCTCGAAATTCGTGGAGTGCATTCTCTGAGAAGCAAGATTTTGGCCACAATTTCATTTCCTTGCCAACGTCCTTTCCAGGTTTGACTTGAAGCTGACTCAGCCAATTGAATATTGAGAGCCAAATCTTTGATATTAATCCCTTTGTGTCGTGACAAAGTAGCATCTCCTGTTCCGGTCCATTAGTGGAATATAAACAAAAATGAAAGTGTGATTTAGTATGTAGTTTAGCTTACGCACATTTGAGCTAGGCTCTACAGCATCTCAAAATTAGTAAACCTTTCCTGGCTGCAAATGTTTCTTATAATACGAAATAAATTCATTTTACAAACTACATACAACTGCCATTCATTTCCGGATTACAAAATCTATCGAACGACAGGCTGATGACTGATCATCAGATCTTCAAACACAAGAAAAAAAAACACTTTAATTCGTACTTGTGAACATAGGTAAGGCAGGCGTGCCAAGTTTTTTTGCCATTAGTCTCCTTGAGCACCGTTCTGTTATCAAGCTCGTCTCTCGCATCATAGCGTGCTCTGAAGTTATTTGGACTAGTGCAAATCCTCAGCTTGTTTCACTTGGAACAATACATAGCCTTGTTTACGTCTACCTACATGGAAGACGGAAAGTATTTCTGCAAATGCCATCCACCCCCAATCGCCTACTGATACTGACTGCACAAGATTTACAGGCAGAGCATGAGACGAGCTTCAAATCGGTTCATTTACTTCCACACACACTCTAACTACACATGCCTGTCCTCCCGTAAGAAAATGAGCAGGCGGAAGAATCTGTGGATTCCATTATTCGAACTTCATTACTCTAAAAGACTCCAGATTATCTGGTTCTATTTGAACAGGCTTAGTGGCCTTCTAGGCTTCTAGACTTGAGATTCGGGAAGTGGAAGTGTTCTGCTTCCTCAAATCGGATGCTGCAGAAGTTCTGAATTAGAGAAGAAAAAAGTCACTCACGACTTCGATGGGTTTTGAGTCCAAGCCAGCTTTGGTCTTTGTATGGGATCTTCTTCAAGTCCTGTCCCGTCTCTACCGCTCTTTCTATAAATAACAACATCATTGAGATATCATAAGGAAACTGACAATCAAAAGCAGTACCATTAGCGATTAATTTTGAACAAATAATTGTAAGAAGGGTTGTAGCAAATATGTTTTGCTGAACAACGCTAGGAGCATCTTAACGAAAATTAACTTTTTAAATGCCGTGTCATGCAAACAAAGACGTCCAATTAACGGCTATCTTGTCTGCCAGCAGGTTGATAAAGTAACTTTAAAGCTTACCATGTAGACGACTCGAGAGTGGTCCTTTGCATTTGTCCAAGGGCGTGTCACCATCTCTGTTTGTGATGGAAACCAACGCCCCAAACTTGCCCACCAAGTCATCAGCCATGTCAGAAAATCCCCAGAAACAGGCGTAGTGAAGTGCTGTGTTCCCATGTTCATTGATCGCGTTCACCTCGGCTCTACTTTGGAGTAACTGTATAATTAGAAGAGAGAAAGACAATTAATGTCACTCGTACGCCCTATATTTGTTTGTAGTGATATGAGTTGTAATGTTAGATAATTGAACCAACAAGTCGAACGACGTCGTGGTGTCCATGGGCGGCTGCCAAATGAAGTGGACTGTCATCCCCTTTGTTCACAACATTGACCCGAGCTCCACGATGAATGAGTAGTTCTGCAATTTTATACTGGCCGTACTTAGCTGCCCAATGCAGTGAACTGAATCCATGATCATCCCTGTAAAAGGGGAAAGCCGAAGAAAGTCACATTTAGAAAACCAAACATCTTATGACCCACAAGCCCGCAATCCACAGTACATATACAGCATGCCTCAGAAAGGACCGACACCCTTTGTTGTTGTTTTTTGAAAATAACAATGAAAATATTTATTCTATATGTTACAGTTACTTGCATTGTTGCATTGTCATGCAATTGCAGTAAGATTGTCAATACTCAACTGGCTTTGCTATTGTTTCAGATTGCCTTAGCATATGAAGCAAGTATTTAGTGCTTGTTGCCATGCCAAAAATATTTGGGGTGTCGGTCCTTTTTGAGACAGGCTGTAGAAGAGTGACAAACTAGTGTCGGATGATAAATGCGCAACGTATTACTGTTTGATTGAGTTCAAAATTCTCGAACGTCACAAATTCTAACACAGTTTCCATCGCATGAAATTTTAAATCCAAGTTTCATTATGATAAACTTGCTTCTCTAAAGGATTTGGCCGACCGATCGCTTCAAATGGGTAGCAGTAGAAGCGAATCCGCCATACTATGCCACCAAGGAATTTCGAACATATCGAAATAGTAAGTAGCAAAGTAAAATGTGCTTAAACGACTCATATTCATATATTCATCATCCGATCAGTAAAAATGTATAAATTTTATGTACTTTGCAAATTATTTTATTGTGTAGTAAGTACTGCTCAACATTGCAGTATTGCATAGAGCTAGAAGTTTTGCTTTCAAGAAGTGACAAGTGAAGTGGCCTAACTTCGCGAACGCTTTTTGTAAAAACTATTTAAGATCTATGGTCTATGATGTTGGAGTTTGCCAGTTGCATATATTGCATACTTAACTACATAGTTACACATTAGGGCTTAGGGCGCCTGGATAATACCATACACCATAAGCAGCGAAGCGAAGTGAATTATTGTTCCGTAATTATGTCTTCTATGTTATGTCTACTACGAGACTGATGTTAATCTCTGTAAATCAACTCGTACAATGTTCAAAATCAATTTTGAAGTGAAAGGCGACTTATGGATCAACATTCACGATTAATAAATATCAGATTAAGGAACGGATCTACACCTTGATACCTATCTGGATTATTGATGCACGCATGCGGCGCGTACAAAGTTAAACAGAATAACAACAAACAACAGATCTTAAAGCTTGTAGTCAAAGACTCAACTAATAATTACATCATAGTATTGTGATGCTGCAAAGAACGGATGAATGGATGAGTTGCTACGTCTGCCCACATTAAGAAATTCGTTCCCACCCACACGCGAACAGTCACAGGTAATTTCCATATATGGCACGGCGTAGAAATTGCATTATTGCAGTTTTGTACATTACTTCCCAATCCCAACTTCCAACACATTCACATTCATTACTGATGGATATTGTAATTAGCAATGACGCGTGAACTAGCAACAACAAATGTTCAAATACAATACCAATATTTTAAAATGTAAAATGGAAACATTATTATTCAGAATAATTGGACTTACCCTTGATTCAAATCATTTTCCGTATCCTCGAGCCAAAGTCTGACCTGAAGTAAATTCCCTTCTCGACACCATAACGGCTGAAACAGATTTTCCATTTTTTCCGGTTTCTCTGAATGATCTTCCAACTGAACACACTAGTAAATAAGTAGTTAGTCAATCAAAATAGAACTTGAACCTTGCACACCGTCGTCGTAATAAAAAAAATAAGATTCGTTCCTAGTCCTGTCTGTCTCTACATACAAAATTGGCAGTGATGTTTTTGAGAATCAATTTTTTAAACTACTACAATAATAATAATTAGTGTTTTGAGAGAGACTGAGGAGTTTAGCCGAACCATAGGCCTTGACTAAAAATCTCCTTCTGAAGCACAGGACAGGACGGGCTTGGCCCAGATTTATTATTTCTACAGCCTTTTCTAGCCACTCCAAAAAAATACATTTTTTCAATGTATGTAGGAAGACTCAAGAGTTCCCCAGTTACATGGGTCCATCGTATTCGTATATCGTATGTAGGAAGATTCAAGAGTTCCCCAGTTCAGCTTAGCTTACCATAGCAAAACAACAGCTAGCTCGTTCATTTAATTCTGCGTACGAGGTACGAAGATGATGAACCAAGTCAACAGTCAACCCACACACAGATTTCATTGAAAATCCCCTTGCCTTGCTAGACAAGAATCTAGAATGCTATAATTCAAGCAGAATGTTTTTATAGTCTGCCTTCTGAGTTTAACCAAGCCACTGCCACTAGCATATCAGGCCTCTATGCAAATTAGATGTAATTGAAATTACTTTAAACTAATTTTGTAAGCCAAATGAAATTAGGTGATTAGACCATTTTGGTGTAATTTAAAACAGAGTAAGTATTTTGTAATTGAATAGTTTTGAGACCCAGTGGAAAATAATGCAAAAATAATATCGGATTTAATATTTAATTCGCCGATAAAAAAACACGGGATTGGCGATAGCCTATAATAATTCGTAGGATCCATAGTCTGGCTGAAATTCTACAATTTTTTATTCAGTGTCCAAAATTCGAATCAGAAACAAATTAATTATTTCCAGATTTTTATACTTGTACGCATCTTACAACATCGCTAAAGTTGTATGCTTTTCCTATAGTCTAGGCGTTAGCTTTAAAATAAATGGAGTTTATGACTTTTATCAGATTGGCATGTTCAATTAAAAGAAAATTATGTACATTGATATTATTGGCATGCGTTAGATACATAAAAAGATTGAATGTAATATTGAATTTCCTCCATCAAGCAAGTAGCAGATTTTTTATTTAGAACTACACAAAATAAGTAGTTCTGAATTTTTACCTCTTGAACATGAAGGAGGTCCATTTTGAGGTTGAGGTTGAATTTTATTTAAAAAGTTTAGAGTAGGTATGTTATGTTCTATCACAGAGAAAGAAGAGAACTAATTATTGTATAGTGAATTGGGCGAACCTTTTAGTTCTCTGAGCAAAACTGAATCGGAAATTGTGGTTTTTAGATATGCCCAGCCTAATTGACACACACACTGAGCCTGCATCTCCTTTCCAAGCTGTATATATATTATTACTCAAATGGTGAATGCGTGCAAAATTAGGAAACAGCAGCAAACCAAACATGAGGAACTAATTGTATACTAAACTCCTGCTTAGCTCTTATTTAAAAAGAAGTACATTTTATTCTGCTGAGTTCTCTTGGTTGGATTCAACTTCTTCAGAATGTGGGCGATGACAGGAACGAGATCATTGCTTCCCATTTTGGATTTCCTCGGCTTGAATTTCTGGAGCAGTTCTGCGATTGTCATAGGTTTACGAAGCAAGTACTTCCGGACAGATTCTTCAGTAATACCCTCAGTACTAGATTGAAATAGAAACCATGTCATTAGATTCAATTGAGACAATTTTGTAGAATATTTTATTCGATAGGAACATGAACTCACGCAGCCATTTGAAGTGTGGACGAAGGAACTTCAACTTTGGATTTCTTAGTAGCCGAATGTTCCGTGTTGACATCGTGAATAATGTTGTGTTTGATGCGTTCCACATCGCTCTCAAACACTTTGGGAGGAGCTTTGAAGTTGTTAGGATTCAACATGTAGTCCGTTTTACTTGGAGTGGAGGGCTCCTTCTTGACCTCTGGCTTTGGCAAATCTTCAGCAAGCTCGTCGATAACGTTTGGAGGAGGTGAAGCATCCGTCTCATCCTTTTCTTCCTTCTCTCTATTCTTTTTCTTATTCTTCTTACTTTTCTTCTTCTTCTCTCCTTCCTCTTCCTTCTTTTCCTCCTTTTCTTCCTTTTTCTCCTTCTCCTTTTCTTCATCAGAAGAACTAATATCATAGAAGTAGAAATACTAATATAGGTTCGAACCTTCACATTACACGCATACGTCTTTTGACTACATTGACTTCCATAGTGGACAAACTATCATATAATTAGCACATGCATATCAATGTACCTGTCAGAGTCCAAGAGAGACTTCAAAGCAGCTTCCTGGTCTACTCCTGACATCTCAGGCTTCTTCTCGTCTTCATCTTCAGTTGGTCTGAAAGCGAAATATGCAACGATTGGAATTACAGCCCACTTACAATTAATAAACAGTTACGGTTGACTTTGTTAAACTCGGATAGGAGGAAGCAATAATGGAATCAGAAACTATAGAGCAATTAATAGTATAGGCACGTACGCGGATGAATCGGAAGTGTAGTCTCTTTCTCGACCTTCTTCATCGCCATCGTCAGATTCCTCCATTGGGTCATCATCAGAATCCCCTTTCTTCTTCTTAGCTGGAGCAGCTGTCAGTTAGAAATTCACATTGAGTATTTAAGTATTTAATTCTTGCTTGGATGTTTCAGGAAAATCACAACATCTGATGATCGTAAGTGAATGTTTGTTGAGATTTCAAGCATTTGAATTTCTGCTCACCCTTTTTCTTTTTTTTTGAAGAATCCTCTTCTTCAGAGTCCTCTCCTATTCCGTCATCGTCGACCCAGTCATCCATGTCTGAAATCAGCATGTCTCCCTTTCCTCGTTTTGCCTTTTTCTCTCCAGTATTCGTTTCTCCAGCTCCTTCTTCATCGTCACGAAGTCTCTTTTGCAACATAATGGAGAAGTGATTCACAACCTTGTGACGCCTAGAGAGAATTAAATGTATGAAGGGACTGAAGAATGACTGCTTAAACGTGAATGAAATAAGAAATAATCCAAGGATATGCTATGCTAAGGGAGGCTGTGACTTAAGAATATATAAGAACTGTTCTTTTATTAACTTGCTAAACTGTTCCTCAGCTTCTTCAGCTGTGAGTGACTTATATCTTGCAATGGTGGTGAAATTGAACCACTGCTTAACTGGAAATACTTCAAAACAGCCGTCCTGGCCTTGAGTGAAGATGAAATAAGAAGCATTCTCATTGACACCTCCATCTCTCAATCCCTTGTATCTAAAACAAATTAGGCATGCAAATTTAGTATTTATACTTAAAAATTTATTTAAATCTAGTGTTTAACAACAACATTCATTCATTAGACTCGGTGTTTATAGTTTATAGTTTATATCATACTTCTTATTAGATTCTTTCAGAATCCACGGCTGATCCTCTGGTTTATACTTCTTCCGGTTCATTCCGTACTTCCTTCGACGAGCCTCCTCACGTTGTTCTCGACCGTATTCGGACCCTGCACCAAATTTGGGCATTTCTACTGTCTGAAATTCATGAGCCTTATGAAGAGCCGAGTTGTCCTCTCTCTGTAATTTCACACTGTTCCACTTGGCAAAGTCTACGTGCAGCGCTCCGTTGAAACGCATCAGATTATGTTGCTTGTGGCTAGCACTGTAATTAACGAAATAGAGATGTCTCAGTAGGGACTGTCTTCTGTCTAAATCACTTGTATGTACTTGTATGCAATGACAAATGATTGAATATTTCATATTCAGACAAGCATGTATAATATCAGCTTCTATGTACTTACTCTGGTACTCTGACACTGTATTCTTGTGATACAGCTCCAGCAGCATCCGCGTCTGGCGAGGGAGTATGAATCGCTGAGGGAACGGAATTCCCAGGTAGACTACTCGTCGCTGGACGAACCGGACCCGCGGCCATCTTCATCATTCTCGAATTCTGGGAACGTTGCATTTTGGGTCCAGGAGCCTTGCTTAATCTTGCTACTTATTTATGACATATGAACAACTGTCACCTGTCACCTGTACTAAAAAAGAGTAAGAGGATCGAGGATCTATTAGTATTATGTATATTCATATATGAATGAGAACTGAGAACGATATTATGTATGACATGCATATTTTTTACAATTTTGATGGACTACCTACAACCTAACCCATATCATATATATCGTAAGTAAGTACCTTAACCTTATTTACCAGTCACCTTGTCTGAGTATCAGACGGCAACGGCAGTCGAGAACGATCTTATCACTGTCAATGTCAACTACTGTCCTACCTTTCACTGAGTTCACCTCAATTAAAAATACAGTTTGTGACCCAGAACGTTCACTCACACCTTGTTCGCTCGTCTTTACTTCCGCAATGAATTTTCTCTGAATCAGACACACAACATCCAAATCCAACATCACACATCACACATTTGAACAAGGCAGGATCGTTCGACGTTCGACTTTCACGTCGCACTTGCTCTGTGTCTGAATTCCGAATCGTAAATGAACTCCCAGATGTTCATTTCGCTTGCTATCGGCTTATTAGGCTTATAACTGGTATTCATTTCTTGTCTATGTCTGACGTCAAAGAGCGATATCAAATTATTTATCTTCGGTACTTCACATATAGTTTGAGCAAGGAATATAGGGAAGTACAATGTAAAATATATTGCATGTTTGGACAAATGTCAAAATAAGCCAATGAAAACCCACACCAATACTTTTCCACGCCTTACAAGACGTTTGGCCCACGACTGTAAGGTCGCGAGACATCTGAGCTTGGACGTGGGTAGTGTGTTTTGGATGCCGAAAAACAAATGCAAAATTGTAGAAAGCACCTAAAGCAAAAAAATAGCATACCATATAGCTCACTTCTATGTATAGCACAGCATAGCAGCAAAAAAACAAACGAAAAATTTCGGCGCCTGCCTGAGTTAACCACTTGCACTGTCTATTTTGAGTTTTGCATCTTTTGATCTTCTATTATTGTCACTTTTGAGGTATTTTCCTGAGTATTTTAGTATTTACAAGGTTGCAGCGTAGGTACGTGGTGAAAAGGTTTAATTTATAGACTGCGTCGTCGATTTGTTTGTCTTTGAACTTCTGTCAACAACCCCAGTCCCAGTTACCAGTCAGTCATCAGTTTGTCTTCTGGGGCTAAGGGTCCCGTCCGGGTCTGTCATCATGCCTGGTGTACTTAAGTTCATCGACATGGAAAACTTCAAATCGTACAAGGGATTTGTCAGAATTGGACCCCTGCATCCCTTCATGGCTGTTATTGGACCCAACGGTTCTGGTGAGTGGCATAAGTTGATACTCAACGTTGCTTGGCATTAATTATTGTACTGCTTCTGAAACACAGGTAAATCCAACTTTATGGATGCCATCAGTTTTGTGATGGGGGAGAAAACATCATCACTTCGAGTGAAGCGACTGAGCGACCTTATTCATGGAGCATCAATTGGACATCCTGTGGCTCGAACTGCTTATGTGACGGCAGTGATTGAATTGGAAGATAAAACTGAAAAGAAGTTTTCTCGGATTGTTCAGGGCTCTTCGTCGGAGTACAGAATAAATGGAGATGTACGATTCAATTTGTTAAATAGCTTATTATGTGTTATAAAAATGTCATGTCACATGTCATGTATTTGGATTCTTGAGTTGGACAATACAATTGATTTGATTCGGATTCATTCACACAGGTTGTGGGACTACAGCAATATTCTTCACAGTTGGAAGCCTTGGGAATAAACGTGAAGGCAAAGAACTTCCTGGTTTTCCAAGGAGCCGTCGAAAACATTGCGATGAAGAATCCTAAAGAGAGAACGGCCCTTTTCGAGGAAATCAGTGGATCTGGAGCACTCAAGGAAGCATACGAGAAGGCAAAGGCTGAGATGTTGAAGGCAGAAGAAGATACACAGTTTACGTATCTGAAGAAGAAGGGAATTGCTGCGGAACGTAAAGAAGCGAGACTCGAAAAAGAAGAGGCTGAAAAGTATCAACGTCTGAAAGATGAATACGTAAGTTAAGTCATGAGTTTTCGTTGATGATGAGTGAGGAACTTATGCCCATTCAAGAAATACTAAAAATGAATGAATTTTTTAGCGGGACAAAGAAGTAGAGCTTCAGCTCTTCAGGTTGTACTATATTGAGGATGACATTGAGAAGATTGAAGCGGACACAGCTCGAAAGCAAAGAGAGTTGAAGGAACTTGAGAAAAAGAAGGAAAAAATGGATGCGGAGCTAAAGGAAGAGAAACGTGAACTCGGAGGTCTCAACAAAGATTTGGCTGCACGTGAGCATACCTACCGAGAAAAGGTAATAGTTTAGTTATACTACGATTTTGCTTAGCTTGTTATAAGAATACTTACGCGACTGACTATTCTCATTTAGGAACGTGAATTGAACGCTAAACGTCCGGAGTTTATAAAAGCGAAGGAGAACGTTGCTCACATCAAGAAGAAACTTGATGCTTCCAAAAAGTCTTTGGAACAGGCTCAAAAGGTAGACGGATTTAGAGTAGTTGACTCAGAATCAGAATCCAATTTCTGTGTATGTATCATGAATCCTGAACAATTCAATAACTTTTAAAACGTAAACCGCAGGCCAAAGAAGCACATGAGAACGATATAGAAGTTTTACGGACACAAATCCGGGAGATCGAAGCACTAGAGAAGGAATATTTGGAGCGAACGGCAATTGAGTCACAGAGTCAAGGGCAGGATATCACGCTTCAAGATAACCAGGTTTCTAGACTTTAAATTCTGAGAATCTTGTAAGTATGTTAGTTTTGAGTAATTTATAGAATATTAAATATCTTGAAACTTCTGTAGCTCGTTGAGTACTGGAAACTTAAGAAGCAAGTTCAAGACCGTTCTAGAGATCAACTTGCGAAACTTAATCAAGTCAATCGACTTCAAAAAGATGAGCAGGAGGCTTTAGACAGTTTGCTTCGTCAGAAGGTGGATCAAGATAACCGGATGAGACAATTGACGCATGAGATCTCTGAGTCAGTCAAGCGGGTGGAAAAGTTGAAGGAGCACATTCGCCTATATGAAACATCTTTGGAGGAACAGCGCCGAATTTGCGATGAACTAAGATCCGAAGTTGGGTCATCCAAAGGTATCCATGTGTTAAATATATTTTTTAAACACAGAGAATGCTAATATCAAGTGTTTGAATTTGTCGCCAGGCAAGATTCACACGCTCCAGAAGCAACTCGACGAGGTCAACATGAAATTAGGGGATGCCCGAGTTGACAAACACGAAGATGCGCGTCGGAAGAAGAAGCAGGAGATTGTTGAAACTTTCAAGTCGCACTTCAGTGGAGTGGTTCGTCATATTTACTACACATTAAACATTTCATCCAGCTGAACATCATCGGTGTCATTTTTATGAACTATTTACTATTACTAGTATGACAGAATGATCAACATGTGCCACCCGCGTCACTCCAAGTACAAAGTTGCAGTTACGAAGGTCATGGGGAAATACATGGAAGCTATTGTCGTGGACAGTGAGAAGACGGCACGAGCCTGTATTCAGTACCTGAAAGAACAGATGTTGGAGCCAGAAACATTTCTTCCTTTGGATAATATTGAAGCAAAACCAGTTCGTGAGCGCCTTCGGTGAGTTTGTAAACTGCTTACTCTATAGTTTAGCAAATATTCAAATTAGGTTCTCTACTGTACCATATTTCACTACTAGGAATATTCGTGACCCTTCCAATGTTCATCTACTTTATGACATTCTGGACTTCAAACCTAAGGAAATCGAGCAAGCTGTGAAGTTCTGTACAAACAATGCATTGGTTTGCGAATCTCAGGAGGATGCCAATCGAGTAGCTTATGATTTGGAGCCTGGACAAAGGTTTGATGTGAGTTTTGTTCATTGATACTTGTCAACTGTTCGTAGTCCTGGCTCGGATTTAGGAGCATTTGGTATAATTCAGTGAATGATGATCATTGAATTTCTATGCAGGCTGTTGCTCTTGATGGAACTTTTTTCACTCGTTCGGGAATTATGTCTGGAGGAACCATGGACCTGCTCAAGAAAGCTCAGCGTTGGGATGACAAGAATCTTACACAGCTCAAGCAAGACAAAGACCGAGTTAGTGATGAACTTCGTGAAGCTATGAAGAAGTCTCGTAAAGAGTCTGAATTGAACACCGTTGAACAGCAAATCAGTGGTTTGGAAACTCGACACAAATATTCTAAGGGTGATCAAGAGACGACTGTAAGTTTGATTGAGCTACGTCCTATGAATTAATTCACGTTGATTGAAAATCTAATACAATTTGTTTTTCTACGCTGCAGACAAGACAAATTCAAAGTCTCAAACAACAACAGGAAGAAATTCGTGATGATTTGGAGAAAATAAACGTAAGTTTTGCGTGTGGTAGTTGTTTTTATTTCTATATAAAGCTACTAAGCTATTTTATCCAATTTCTCATATGTTCGAACTTGTATAATGTAGACGAGTATCAAGCACAAAGAATCCAAAATCAGTCAAAGAGACGAGGAAATTCAGAACCTCAAAACTCACCTGAATTCCATTGAGGACAAGTGCTTTGGTAAATTCTGTTCTCAGATTGGAGTTTCAAATATTCGACAGTATGAAGAAAGAGAATTGAGGTATAATTTACTCCACTTCAACAATCCAATAAGTGTACTCTACGAATCCTTTTCTTCAGTTGTGAGTTCAAATGCCTTCAAATGTCAGGCAAATGTTGTAATTTATTTTTTAGAACTCAACAGGAGCGTGAACAGAAAAAGATTGAATTTCAGAATCAGATAGAACAGATTCGAGCTCAAATTGACTTCGAGCAGTCCAGAGCTGAGAGTGGTACGTACTATAGTGTTTATGGATTTACTAATTTCAATACGAATTATTCAAGCTTCGCAAGCGATGATATTAAACTAACCAATATGATTGTGTCAACAGTTGGTGGTAATGTTTCACGCTGGGAGACTACAGTATCAGAAACTCTTGATGCATTGGCTGAGAAGGAAAATAAAGAGAAGGAGACGAAAGGTGACGTTGAGCGTTTGTGTCAACAACACGACGTGATCAAAATCGAGATTACCGGCATGAAAGCCACGGTGGAGAAGAAGGTATGCTATTTTTCAATTCTACAAACGCTATGAAAGGAATGTTGACATTTAAAGATGTGTGTTTCTAACGATTGATTGTTATACTTGTAGGAAGAAGAGATTGGGAAATCTCGACGCGAGGTTGGAGCCTGTGCGAAGGAAATTCAGCAAATTCAGAAGACTATTGGACAATTGGATGCAAAACAAGAACAAAAGAAGAGTGAGAAACATGGAATTCTTAAGCATTGCAAGGTAAGCTGCTCTGCTGAACACTGAATACCCGAACTCTGCGTCGTCACATTAATCTTTCAGAATCTTATGGACATAATTCTCCCTGTTTTCCTTCAGATAAACGATATTCGCGTCCCTATGCAACAAGGTAGCATCGATGAAATTGACACAGCGGGTGGAGACGGAATTGAAGTGGATAGCAACGTGTCCAGTCAAACCATTTACCAGAAAGAAGCAGCGTGAGTGTCACAATTTTTTGAATGTACTCAAACTATAAACTATCTATGACTTCATTGTGATTAAAGTTTAATGTGTATTTCTGTTCCTGTACCAGGATGGCAATTGACTACGAAAATCTTCCTGAGGAGCTCACTCAGTTGGCTCAGGAAGAGGTCAAAAAGGCCCAGGACAAATTGAACCAGAAGCTCAATGATTTGCACAACCATTTACTGAAAATTCAAGCTCCGAATATGAAAGTAGGAAAAGAGCTAGGAATATGTTCAGAATTAACACTGAATACCTAAGCTTATTATAATAATTTGAACTGGATTTGACAGGCGACACAGAAACTAGAGAGCGCACGTGAGAAGTTACAAGAAACAAATGAGGAGTTTGACAATGCTCGGAAGCGTGCCAAGGCTGCAAAAGTTGCGTTTGAAAAAGTGAAGAATGATCGTCACAGTCGATTCATGGACTGCTATGACCACGTCGCCAATAGTATAGACAGCATTTACAAGGTAAGCTATCTTAGTCTTATTAGTCTAACTGTGTACGTGGGCATGTGAACACGGCATATGAACTTATTTGCTTGTATTTCATGTATTTTACAGTCCTTGGCACAGAATCAGTCTGCCCAGGCTATTCTCGGTCCTGAAAATCCAGAGGAGCCTTATTTGGACGGAATAAGCTACAACTGTGTGGCTCCTGGAAAACGTTTCCAGTCAATGAGCAACTTGTCTGGAGGAGAAAAAACGGTTGCTGCTTTGGCCTTACTTTTTGCAATTCACAGGTATTTCATTCGGTTAAATGGTTGTATTTGTATGGAATTCAGTCTCAGTGTCTTCTTTGGCAGCTAAATTGTAAATAATATGATTACAGTTACCAACCTGCTCCGTTTTTCGTATTGGACGAAATTGATGCAGCTCTGGACAATACCAACATTGGGAAGGTGGCCAGCTACATTCAACAGAAAACTGGGGATCTACAAATTATTGTCATTTCACTGAAGGAAGAGTTCTTTAGTCATGCTGATGCACTCATTGGTATTGCACCTGATGTTTCTGTAAGTGTATATTTCTGCGGAAACTGTTGCCTATTATGTATTAATGCAAATGGTGTCTAATGATTGAATTCTATTATTTTGCAGCCCGGTGATTGTGTTGTGAGTAAGGTTTACTCCTTGGACCTTGGTTCGTATCCCATCTAGCGTCCTAGTAGGTAGTATCGGCTAAACATTTTTTGTCAGCTATTCTCCAGTACTAGTTAAACAAGATTCTTTTGTATTTAAATGTATTCCTTTTTTAACTGTTAATCTCTTCGGTTTGTTTTTGTATTTCACAAATTCTTATTAATTCGTAATTAATGACCTTTCAGCTATTCACCTGTGTGTGACACTTTGTTACAGAATAAATAAATGAGCCCTCAGTGCTCCTGAACCAAAAACTTTAAATACAAATTATTATGATTAGATGCTATGATTCACCAGTTAGAACGGCACTGAACTACTATGAATAATTTCATCAAAATAATAATAATATTACATTCCAAGGCGAGGCATTCGGTTCACCGATCTGATTTGAATAAAATGCACACACTTCAGATTTGCTACATAGTTTTCTTATGGTTGAACTCAAAACAATTATGATAACATCCGTGGTTCACTTACGAAATGCCTGTCAAATACCACGATGCGATGGTTGCTAATAAAAATAGTTCAAGTATTTTTGAAAGAAATTATCACAAAAAATTCCGAATAAAAATGCTCATTGACTCGTAAGTAACAAACAATTACATCAGAAGAGTTGGGTTTTTGGTTTGGGGTTGTCTCAAAATCAGGAACGAAGTAGCCCAAGTTATAAGTGTTAGTGCACGGAGAATTGAGACCGATCCGTTAGGTGAGGTTACTTCCCGGCGACGTAACGGTACTCGGGATTTGTAATAATCAAAGTGGTTCTGTAACTTTGAGGTTTATATGGAAGCTGAGGCTGAAAAATACATAGTAGTAGATATACCATGTAGCAACATACAGTACATTGTGAATTGCGACAGATATATGATATATGAACAGATACTGACGACGTTCGTTCCTGCTTGCTATGCTCCTGCTCCTGTACTTTTGATTGACGACACCAGAGCTTTTTAGATATTTATGTGACGGTGCTGCATTGCAAAAGCAGGGTAAGTTGAGGCCCGAGGTCGGCTTCGCCAAACCGGGGATTGTAGTTCCTACGAAGCTGCTGGGGATAGTTTGTGACACGTGACACGTGATGCCTGATGAGTAAGGCCCGATTCTGCATATTTTGGCATGTTTTTTTCTGGCTGACACTGGGCCTGTGAAACTCTGGATCTCCACGGGTCATGTCAGTGTGACCCGATTCACCCGATTTTATTTTGTATATATTTGCATATTTGGGAGTTTTACGGCATATGTGCATATTTCACGATTTTAGGCATATTTTTGCATATTTTGCATTTTTTGTCTAAAATTGACCAAAATCGTGTAAGGGTACTGCCTTAAAGACCATTTATTGCGAAAAAATACTGAGAAGTGACCAACATTTGCAGTATATTGTATGAAATGAATGTATTGGTGGTTGATAGAGTGTTATTATATATAGAATATAATAAACATATATACATATATATTCTATATATAGAACGAATATAAAGAATATTCGTATATCTATTGCCATTTCTTGGGAATATGGGCAGGTGCTGTTCTGTTTTCGTTTCAATTTAAATTAAAGGCAGCGTTAAGGTTGCATGTTGTACAATATCGCTGACGAGACGAATGACATTATTTAAATTGAGTTTTTGGTTTGAATATGTCGTCACCTCAGTGGCTGATTTTCAAGATTTGTGAAGCTAAGGGAACTGCTTAATTGTTTTGTAGGCATACAAACGTACGCTCAGTGATGCACAGCATAGCTTGACGACGGGAACATGGTAAGCTACGAGTACGAGAGACACTTGGAATGGATGTTCAATCTCTTGTCTATCTCTTGTTCAATCTCTTTTAATCAGCCGTAGTCGACCTAATTTTAATTAATAAATGTTGTTCAAGTATTTTATAGTTTCACGTGAAAGTGGTTCTATATAAGTCAGAAAATGAAATGCATTATTTCTACTTAAAAGAATCTTAGAAAGCTATTTCTTGGTTTTTTTATTTTTCAAGCATATTTTAAGGTTTTTAGAGCATATATGCGCATATTTTAAGGTTTTTAGAGCATATATGCGCATATTTTGAGGTTTTTTAGTGCATATATATGGGCATATATTCATGTTTTTAGTGCATATATATGGGCATATATTCAGGTTTTTAGTGCATATATATGCGCATTATTCAGGTTTTTTAGTGCACATTGACCGGGCCTTACTGATGAGATATGAGATGACGCCTGAGCCTGATTCACTACTCCCTCCCGGTATCTTGTAAGAAAAGCACTAGCGCCACCACCGTCAGATCAGAAACGACGGGCTGCGGCTGCTGCTGGCTCTTATGGCTGCCATACCTCTTGACTTGAAACAAAAGCACCCTCAGAGTCTCGTAATGCAAATTGCATGGAGTTGAGGCCTTAGGTCGGCTTCGCCTAACCGGTGATTGTAGTTTTTACGAAGCCGCTTGTGATAGTTTGAACACGTGATGCCTGATGATGACGCATGATTCACTCCCGGTTTCTCATATAGCCTCAAAGGAGAAGCAAGCGCCACCGCCGCCAGAATCGACGGGCTGGCTGGCTTCGTTCCGTATGTCTCTTGAAACGAAAACACCCTCAGAGCTTCGCAATGCTAAGTGCATAGAGAGTTGAGGCCTTAGGTCGGCTACGGCTACCCGGGGATTGTAATTCATTCGAAGCTGGTTGTGGTTTGAGGCACATGATTCCCACCGGTTTCTTGCAAGAGAAGCACTAGCAGCGCCACCACCAGAATCGAGGCTCGACCTCGACATGGTGCTTCTCGAAGTAAAAACACCCTCAGAGTTTCGTAATGCAAAGTGCATGGTGTTGAGGCCCGAAGCCGGCTACGGCTACCCGGGGATTGTAATTCATTCGAAGCTGGTTGTGGATTGAGGCACATGATTCCCACCGGTTAGGTTTCTTGCAAGAGAAGCACTAGCGCCACCACCAGAATCGAGGCTGCTCGACCTCGACGTGGTGCTTCTCGAAATAAAAACACCCTCAGAGTTTCGTAATGCAAAGTGCATGGAGTTGAGGCCCGAGGCCGGCTACGGCTACCCGGAGATTGTAATTCACACGAAGCTGATTATGATTTGAGGCACATGATTCACTACCGGTTTCTTGTAAGAGAAGCACTAGCGCCACCATCGGACGCGACGTGCTGCCTCTTGAAACAAAAAAACCCTCAGAGTTTCGTAATGCAAAGTGCATGGAGTTGAGGTGCCTCGTCTAGCCGGGGATTGTAATTCATTCGAAGCTTGTTGTGGTTTGCGGCACATGATTCACTCCCGGTTTCTACAGCTGCGGAGTTTCGTAATGCTAAGTGCATGCAGAGTTGAGGACCGAGCACGACCGGGTTTCTTCCCATACTACCAATAATAGGAAACTGCATAGCTTACCGTGTTGTTTATGAATTGGCAACTTGTTTTATACGGTAAGTATATCAAAGCTAGAGGCGTCACAGGCAACGTAGTTTCTGGAAGTAGTTCAACGCGGTGCAGTTTAGAAGGAACATAGTCAAGCGTCACACCCTGTTTGAAATTAGATATACATAGTAGGCAAAGGCAAGGGAATTCAGACATAGAAGGTGTCGTCCCGGTGCCAATAATTGTCAGAAACTATAATTTCGAAGATTCTCCCGGAAGTGTCAAACGTCAAACACATCGTGCATCATGTATCGTGTCGACCTATCGGTAAGTTGAATAATGGGGTCACGGGTAGAACAATTAGTGGTCGGTCTTAAACGCAGTAACAGTCAACAGTCAACAGTCAGTCACTGTCGTCAGTCGTCAGTTTACTTAGTAAGTAATCAGTAAGTGCTTACTTCGAATTTCGGCTCTTTGTCTCTGGCTTGTGTGACAGAAGATTTCTAAATACAAAATACGCACTTCTACTTCGAAATGACATACTCCGTTCCGTACATACTCACATGTCATCAAGTGTTAGCAGTTGAACTGCTTGAGCTATTTTGTTCTCATTTAACAAGGTCATACACCATTCATATTTCATATCGCATTTAAGATTTATTTATAAATACAATACTGATCTTTAAGTCCTAGGTAACCAGCCAGTAACATCTGCTTGCATGGAGAGGCCTCCATTCTTGATTCTTTGACCTACAACCTACCAAGTCTATAACGAATTATACCATCACATCTCAACACCACCTGCATATCTGTAATCTGTGTCCGCTGTCCGTTTCTTTATTTTACTATTGAGATTGGCTGTCGCGTTGCGCGTTTCGACGTTCTCAAGCACAAAGTTATACTTTGAACCCTATGTTGTATTTCATATATTGTGAAACCGCGCACGTCCTCTTCGGTCGTCGTCTTAACCTTACATAACTCTTCTGCCTCAGGTAATAAACCTGTTACAGAAAGTGAATGTCGCGTGTGGCGGGTCGCGTGGTGTTCATCGTTGGGTTTTTGAATGAATGGGCAAATGAGGGAATACCTGGAATTCCCTTTGGAAATATCCAAGAATTTCGAAACTTTACATAACTTACCAGAAATACGGTCCGTTTTAGCTTCAGAATTGGAATCTATGCTGGACTGAACTTATACAATTATATATTTGTATTCAATGCTTTTATTAAATCTTATCCTGATGCGATTTCAATGTCATATAAAAATAATGTCTAAGTATTGAATTGACCTTTCATTTACAGGTACCAGTAGTTGAGAAACGGGAGCAGAATCCGATCTCTAATCCCGAGTTCCAGCTATCAATTTACAATGGATAGGATTGAACGATGGAAACCATTTTCGGGTAAGCGAACAGAATTAAGACTTGAAGAGAAACGGCATTCTTTTGGTAAATATTATTTAACATTTAATATTCATTTGGGTTCTGCAAAGTAAAAAGTAAAAAGTGACAATGAATGATAACTTGTTGTATTTTATACATTCGGTAAAATCAACTTTCGTCGTTACCTGAGTGTCTACTTATATATTATTGTTATGTAATACCAACGCATGATAGCACATCTGTTGATTATGCCAATCAATCTGCGCGTGGCGGCTATCCGTATCCGCTCTGAGCTTATGGCGTATCGTTCAGCCAAAGGAACACGTCAACGTCAACCCTGTTGACAGCCATATCGATGCAGAGTCGAGTTGCGTAATGGAATTGCGTGTGTCATTGAGCCAAACGATTTACGTAGTTCTGCTAGTGTGTCTTTTGACATGAGTAACTTTAGACTGGGTCCTAGGAGAACGTTTTTCTTGCGTAGTGGTGGTTTCAATTCAATCCTTACTTTTGACCTGGTAGCTCTTACTTGACAAAAACGTACCAATTTATTAGCTTCACTTTGGTACTTGACAGCTTGCTTGATATTTTCAATCATTTCGGTCTCTCTAATTCAAAGAAAAAAGTTTCAAATCTTTCTGTAAAATCATATTCAGGGGCGGCGAAGGCATAATTGATAAAATCATAATAATGTCGTGCTGAGTGGAGATCTTGCTAGTTCTTTACCCAGAAATTTAACACATAAACTATGTTCACAAAATGCAGTAGGTATCAAATGCGAGCGTGCATGTGGAGAGACTTTAAGGCTTTCCCAAATGATGTATCTAAATTTGTTTGAATTCGAAACATATTCAAAAATTTCCATTTATTTAAATGAATTGTTTCAAGAGTATCATATTTTAAGTTGATTCAATTGAAGTTAATCGGACTACATAGTCGCAAAGTTTTGAGTTTCCACTTTCCGTTGATAATTTAAATAGAGGTATGAGGATAAACGCATGAAGATGTTTTAATTAAAATCGTATATAATTTTCCTGCATAGGCTAGCCTCTGTACATATGTATAATACTCTGTATTGTTTTCCATATTCAAAAATTTAAGCTTCTACTTATGTACTTATGTAATAATAATATAACACACCACTTTTCCTTCCGCAATAAAACATCCATCAGTAGAATTTCTATTCAGTTGCTATTTTAACTAAGTACTACTAATTGACCACCGTTGAGCTTATTCTCAACCTTGACCTAATTCAACTTTGGTCGATCAACTACAAAAAACAAAGAAACACCAGGACCAGGACTCACATTTAAGTTGTCGAGGTCCATGAATACCGATTTTACAAAATACAAAATACAGAGAGCATATTCGTCATTGTTGACATTGCCTTTTTGATGGCTTGATTTATATAAATTGTGAGGGAAATAGAAAAGACGGACAATCCAGTTAACCCTGGATGACCCTTGACACTGAGACACACGAAGTTAACATTGTACAAAATTTATAAATATCATACTACCAACCAAGCCGAGAGACAAGGTAATTTCCTTTTACTTTGGCAGAGCTTATGGGCTTTTGACAGCCCCCCAAAAATTGTTTTTGCAGCAAAACAGAACACGATGGTCCAATCTTACAGAACGGCCAGAATCAATGGTTCCCTTTACAGAAACAGCCAAAACTATGAACCTTAACTCTTCACAAATATGACAAAACTTGGTTCCCTGGACAGGCCATGTCACTTTCAACTATTTCTAAATTGAGACATGCCTTTCCCATTTCATAATTTGCATTCATTCTGGACTGAGGAACTAGAAATAGTAGACTAAGCAATTATTTTTGGGTATTCGAAATTAACTGGAATGTTGGTCTTCTCCAATCTCAATATTCTTTCTCTTGTTTTGTTTTCATAGAAGAGCAGCGAGGGAAACGAGAAACGTGGTTCAATTTCTGGAGCTTAGCTACACCAACAACATGAAACTTTGTGCTTAGGATTGCATTGCATCTGAATCTGAACGTACCTGATCCTGATATGCTGCTGGGTCAACTGTTGTCAACTGTCAGCAGATGCTGCTGGGTCAACTGTTGTCAACTGTCAGCAGATGCTGATGTCAGTCCAAATGATCTGTTCAACAACATCAGTTCGTGTGAATCATGAAATTCGGATCTTCCATTCAGTGTGGATGTGGATAAAACACTAACAGTTATCAACGTAAACAAGAATATGTAAGACTTTTGAAAACATTTTTTATACTTATTAATACTTTATTGTAAATTGTAATTATAAAATCGATAATACTTGACTCGAAACTCGAAATCTTAAAAGACCCTAATGATGTAGCCCAAAGCTATGTCATACTAATACTATGTATGTTCTATGGTCATGCACAGTATGTCTTTCCAGAGCATAGAGCATCCATCTTGTTAATCGTGCAATGAATTCATTACACAGTAAAAATTAATTTTGTACACTTAATACTTCATTGGAGCGATTCACACGGTCAACGGTTGACGGTATATGATGCACGATATTATTCGTAATTAAATCGGAACGGTAGGAACCTGAAGTTAAGATCAATCTGAGATTATAACGTTTAGAACATGAAATCTGAGAGACTTATGGTCGTCGGTGCTTTCAATGTAAACAGAATGCGGAGTTTGATGCTCTGACTGTATTGGACACTGATTGGAATCTTGAGCATGTACAACATGAAAACCATGTTTTCACGTTGAATCTGTTTTGAAGACAAATCTTGGATTGGATTGGAATGTAATTTACAAATATGATTGATACAAATTAAATCTAAGTCAAGTTTTACTATTAGGAATTTGAGAGAAAATACTATCAACATATAGAATCATATAATTCGCACTCAGACTTCTAGTGCAATAATATTTGGATTCCACAGAGTCTCTAAATTGTGTGTTTTTTATTTTTCAGTTAGCAAAATACGATTTGGATGATGATGTGGAAGTTGATGTTCAAGAAACTTATGTAACCGGTGCTGCTCTTTAATAACATCTTTGTACAAAGTATATACATGAATATACAATAATTAGTAGTATAGTCTATATAGATAGAATTTTGAGGAAGCAGTGAATTGAATGTCGGTTCGTCATATGTAGCTAAGTGGTAGGAGAAGCTCTAACAAACGGAACCAAGCCTCGAGCCCTGATACCCAGGCAGGCGATGAAGTGTGACGTTAGTAGAGATGATGCATTGAGTTGGTAGACCTTGATCTTTCGTCAACTCTTTTGACCCAATGTTTGGAACGTCAATATGAATATTATACTACTTCCAACTTCCAACCTAATTGAGGTTGCACAAATACTCCACCATCGAGTGAGAGTGAACATTCAACCTCAGTTGGCGTTGTTGGGAGGAAGAAGGGGATTTTCCCAAAAATTTAATTCAGAGACGATTGGGTTTGGGTATATATGAGCTGAGCACCTCACGTGTCACTCGTCCCTCGACATTTCATCCTGGGGTCTCCGAACCGACACACTTATATCGTCGAGAAACTTGAGGCGATAGGATTCTCTACTATTCTTGACGCTTGCGCTCTACACAGGCAAAATCGTAGTCAAGATCTAAATGTGCTGGGATACCCGATACCCATTTTACAGGGAAAAGATTAAATTGCGCATAGCGCTCGAAAAATCTTCACTTGGTTTAGCTCTGGGACAACCCAAGAAAAAGTAGTTGAACTGATAGCAGGACAATCACAGTGTAACATTGATCTTGTCGCAAAAAGGGTTTCAAGCAAGATCACAAGGGTATTGAGCCTTCTGTTTAACATCTCATCTTCTTTCCATGTTTCGTAGACTTTGCGCTTTAGTCTAACATTTGCTATTTTTCCGAATCGCGCATCAAGGTGTCGGGGCCGCATTGGGCCTTCGGCCCAGGTGAATGTCTGAGGGACCCCAAGACAGGTCTCTCCACGTAAACAAGATCCAACCGGTCCTGATTACGACATTGACAACGTCTTCCATGTCAACCATGTTAGGTGGCACCACACAACCTACTGTGTGAATGTACTCCCACAGGTTTGTGTAAAGCAAACTTGCGCTCCACAGGCTTCATTGACGGATTACTGTTTGACCGTGAAGTCATGCACATCATTGTTGTTTTCGTTCATTATTAACTCGCTCAACGCTATTTGAAACGAATATCTGGATTTAACCCGGAAGTCACGGCCAACAGGTTGTGCTGCATAGTGCTTGGACGGAAGCAATTCGTATCACTCTCCTCGGGTTCTACATCCGCCAGTGTTCCTCAGGAACCCTGTCGGTTGTCAAAGTCGACGAGAATGATGTGGGTTGCATCTGACCTCTTCAAAGCTCTGTCCAGTATCACGCTGTTGACCATGATAACCTGATTAAATCCAGATATTCGTTTCAACTAGTGTTGAGTTGGCTGCCTAATAAAATGAATGAAAATAACAAAGATATGTATAACGTCAGGGTCAAGCGGTCGCCCTTCTTTGATGCCAGTGGAGCTCAGGATTGCTAAACACAAACTTGTGGGAATACATCCACGCAGGTCGCGTGTGACACTCAATGGGTCGGTCATGACCGTCATGTCGGGAATTGAATTCGTCATCAACGTTCCAATCCTAACCCAAATGTCTCTGCTTTAAAACTAGCCTGTATATGAGTATAAAATATGTAGTACTGAACTATGATTCAAATCTGAGAAATATAATCATTCGTATGTATTTTCTCCAAACACCATCAGCTTGTTCATAATGCTTTCATTCATTTTATTAATAATCAAAAGTTATTCATTCACATACACAGGTAATTGTCTTAAATTAAGTAGTTACATGTTTGGCTACTACTTATAATGAAACACGATCAAACCACTCATCAAATCTTGCTTGTAGAAACAAAATCATACATATAATACTATTTTAAATACTCTCGATTATGACTTGTTTTTCAGATGCCAGTTTCTTGTTTGTATGCATACCTTCCCTAGACAAATTGAGATGAGATAAATACGCATGCACTTTGGATTAGATGTACAATTATATAACGTCATCACTCCAATTCACGGGAAACTGAAAATGTGCTACCTATAAACCAACCATGTGAAGATGAGGCCTTCACAATTTACAATTCACGAGCGTGAGTAGAACAACAGTTGAGGTCAATAACTCACAAGATGAAGAGATGTCAGATTCAGGCTAGTCATCAAGATGTCATGTCACATCACTCAACTACCTGACCTCAGTATTTGAGCATGGTACATATGTAGTCTGCCATCATTCATTGTCCGCAATCCATGATGATTTCTTTGGCCATGACCCATGACACTTTCGGGAAATATATCTGTACACCAAAGCTAGAACATAATTGACAAAATGGCATTCATATACCTACGAGTTTTAGGAGTATCTTCATTGCTTTTCTTGTGAATTTCACTAGTGCACGAGTGACATAGACATGTGCAGCTTGTAAGAAGTCAATAAACTGTTGACAGTATTTATGCTTTAATTTATATATAATAATCTCTCTTCAATTATATTAAATTTTATGTTTATCCATATAACTTATGATCTAATTAGTGAGCATTTTAAATTCACACATAGGTACGGAGCTACTAACTTATTTCTTGAATTTTGACAGGTAGACATCACATCATACATTTAATATAATATATTTATAATTTCTATGTTTCCCTTTGGACCAAGATGGACATTTGGAGGTACAATAGACGAATATGTGATTTAGAATTCAGCTTGAAATTAATAGTTTTAACCAGCAATTTTATACCTTCGTTTCAGCAGTATGTAATTTAATATTAGCCGAGTATACTTTATAACTCGCTCTTCTTGTGCATCTTTTACCCTACAATACTTTAAATATTACGTACAACCTCTTCTTGTCTAATGAATGAGATTTATCTGTGGTTCAATCTACTGACTTAGATGTCTTAATTGAGTACATTAGGCATTGTAGCTCAGAGTCCAGTGACGATCCTGGCCTGAGTCGTATCATCGTGTGCCCGGTGTTTCTATTTTCCTCACTTTTTAAGAATACTAGAAATGACTAACATTGTTTGAAATCCATCAAACATTCAAAAGCTAACCTGTGACTGCAACAAACTAAATGACTCCAACATCACGAAACACGAAACATGATTAAAGCTATGGTCGTGAAAGCATGTTCGTGGACTTGCTCTATTTAACCCTTGAACTTCAAAGCCTAAGCTATAAAACTACAACAAGTAAGCGTAACGTGCAAAATAGAAACTTGGATTAACAGTAACTTGTGCGCAGACGATTGGTAATAAGAACCCGAACTAACTTTTAGGATGAGATTCTCCACCTGAAAAATAGTAATTAGGAATGACTGAGATTTTTAGTAATTTAGATTTCAAAAAAAACATTGTGATTTGCTAAATGCAACTTTCATTGGTTCTAAATTTTTAAGATCAACTCTGAGAATAGTTCGAGATCAAATAGACGCCTGGCAAGACTTGTAGTGAACCAACTGATCTAAAGCTCTTTCTAATTTGAATCTTTGGCATACCATTTACAGTACAATAAAATAATTATGCAAACAGAAAACCAAAGCCCTTCCAGGTACAGACTTCTGAAAACCAACGCGTAGGATTTCAGAAGTCTATGCTTCCAGGGGAACCTGTATGTAGTAACCCCACAAAGATAGAAACAATGCAGCGCTTTTTCTAGATAGTAGTACCTAGATCTAAATTCTTGTTCCTTATTATGTATTAGAGAGAGTGCAGTATTCAAATACTAGTAATCCTTATAGTGAGGAACTCAGACCTGAATTAGAAGAGGGAACCGAGTACCGTGCCGTTGTTCAGTATTTCGAGTATTTTTGTTCTCTAAACTTACTGTGACTAAGGCCAGGCCTTGCTATCCTAAAATGTATTTCTTATTTACAACTCTAGTTTGCAACAAGATGCAAAGAAGGAATATGATCGTGGTCTTTTATAATTGTTCCTTGTAATGAGGTGACTTAGAACAGGAACTGCTAGCGACAAATTGTACAAAACAAGAAAAGCAGAGATTCATAGAGACAGAAGATTCGTTGAAATATTACGAGTATGAGCTCAACATTAAATTAAATGCCAACCTTCAAGCTGCATGTTTTCAAACTCCATAAATGCAAGTATGTTATCCTATTACGAATATCTGAGCGCAGCTTACTACATACATAGTATATCCGTACAATAGTGGTGGTCTTTGTCTATCCTACATATACATACTAAATCTTAACTTCACGAAATGCAAGTAGCCACCAGGTGTAATTTACAAGCTATAAACGGGAAACGGAAATTGTGTTTCTGGTTCACCGTTTCTTTGAACGAGTCAGGTCGCGAAGATGTGTGCAGCTGCTTCTATTCTTCCAAAGGAGGATCCATACGAATGATAACAGCTTTGGCGAAAGCAGCGGCCAACAGAGCAGCATGTGGCTGCCAATCCCGACGTCGAGTTCCGTCCTATTCAATTGGATAAAATTATGACTTGAAAAAACCAAACTTGTGATCAGTATTAAATTCGTTAGAAAATATTTACTTTGTAGTCGGAGATTCCACGAATGACAATGAAAGCATCTCGACAGTTTCCAATTACACTTTGAACCACAGAGTCAAACTCCGAGTCGTAGGCCAAGATTCCATACTGTGAAGCCATTTCCTGACGAGTATGATCATCTCGAGCAATCTGGCGTCCTGACGCAATTGTTCCAATATGAACACGAGATTCCATCATCTTCCTAAAGTTCCGAGTTCCGATTAAATACGCATTAGTTTACAACCAGTTCTTAATTCAAATGTTGTATTAATTAACTTACGATTCAGAAGCTCCGACTGGGGTTGGATGAGCCACTTCAATGACCTCACGCTCTCCAATGGCCATATACAATTTGTCAGATGAAGCTGGCGGTCGTGAGAAATCCGCTTCTTGTTCCTTCAACTTCTTGTAGCCGATATCGTAGTGGTGTGACCAATCTTCTTCTCCCTAGTTTATACAAATTGAAGAAACGTAATTACGTTGCTGGCAGAGCTTCTTGGTGGCACGTTTCGATTTGAATTTGTTAAACCATTTTACCTCAACCATGACAGCAGACGCAATTTCCTGAAGGATATCCACTTTGGGAGACCACCCGCGAGCATCAAAAGCCAGTTCTCCTTCGCGCTCAAACGTTGATTCGCAATACATGTACATGTGCCTAAATAAAACATTCCTTGCTTTTTGTTGTATAGACAAAAAAATATGTATAGAAGGTTTAGGTCGCATACTTTCCAGAATTGTTCTTTGCGGACACTACAACGTCACCCAGACGAACGTGCTTGTTGTAATCGGTGAAGTGTGGAACACCTCCGCCTACACCAATAAGGAAGACATACTCCACCTTCTGGAACGTACCTGTCATAAAATCACAAAATATCAGTTTAAATTAAACCCATGAACATGAAGGTGAAAGTTGACTGTATAAATATTTTACCCAGGAGTCGCGTAGTCGTGTTGCCAGCAGCAATCATAGCTTCTCGAGTATGGCCCACGCTTGGTAGCTTGGTGGAAACCACACGATGATGTCCAATTGTACCCAGAGTGTAGACATTTGACTCACCTGGGAGACCACAGAAGTGCATTGAGAAAAGTGTGACTTGACAGGAAAGGAAAACCAATCCAAACTTTGTTTTTAATTGAATTTACCAACGGTTGTGTATCTGACAAAAGTTTCCTGATCCTCAATCATGGCGTCCACCGCCAATTTCTCACAATACTGAGCAGTGATAATTGCAATGGTTGGTTGTTTCCGCTTTCCAATTGTCGGCATTTGTTTTACAATCTAAAGGTGGCAGGCAAAGTTTGTTTAAATGAAGAAATGGGAAAACTTTCGGATTCCAAATGAAGGGGAAAAATACTGTATGGAGTGTTCGTCTAGTTGGGCAATACGAAAGCCTACCTTAACGCTTCGTTCATTTTGTACAATTCGAGTGAAAGCATTGTTCTCCAGTTCTTTTATCAGACCTTTGGATTGAAGCTCAGTCAAGTGTGCTTTGATTTCCTCCACTTCGCTGTTGGTTTGACTAAAAAACCATGAATATCGACACGATTATTTTACATTAGTCAATTTTCGTTTCCGAGTTCAGCTACTTCCAACAATACACGTGCAAGGAAAATTAAAATATAGAACGCCTTACCCAGAGATGTCATTCAAAGTAACTGGATTCGGATATGCTGACTCAATCATCTCAAGAACTTTCGTCTCCGTGACTTGAACTTTTTCACCTAAAGTCCCGTCATCCGCGGACACTAATCAAAATAGAAATTTTAATGCTCCAGTTCACACTCCTCATTAAATAACTCCGAACATCTACTCTAACTACTATCAACTCAACACCATTTCAAAATGCGGAACACCAATTATTCCAAGTCCTAAGTTCCAGAGCTTAATTTGAAAGTGTCAGAATGTTAATTCAAGATGACTGGCTTCACAGAAGTTTCAAACTTCTTTTTTAAATGAGCTGAGTCGCTTCTTCAAAGGATTTAGACACACAACTCCACAATCATAGAAAGTTCTAAAGAATGTAGGCTATACTCCGTATCTGAGTATATGCACAGAAAAGCTACAGTTCAGTGCATCCTAATCACATCAATTTCACACGATGAGTAAATCAAACAAGTATTGTCACACACGAACTCAAATATTCGCAACTGCCAAATCAGACCTTTTCGGTACCCTGAGCGTGTGTGCAATGTAACCAGTATTCCTCCAGGCTTTGCTGTCATAATTTACAAGAACGTCTCGCTTTAAAACTGAACCTTTGAACATTTCGTATCTTGTGATATGCTGGTTGCATGGAGAATGTTTGACCAACTTATGTCAAAGCTGAACTTTTATGTAAGATCTTTAAATTGTTTACGATTTTCTCAAAATTCACTTTTCCAGTGCGCTTTCCTTGACCATTGACCTCATTGAGCGGATCTAAACTTTCTCCATACTCTAGCATCTTATGAATATACTTGGCGCTAATTTCAACATATTAATAGGTTCTTAATTCTTAACGTATCAAATTCAAATGCCGCCATCTGTGACTGCATGCTTGTGCATACAAAATCGATAGGCCTCCCATCCCTAACTTACTTGGTCTCTGTGGCGCAGTTTCGGATTCTTCCAATTGACTCAGCTCCATTTCGATCATCTTGACTTCCGGATTATGCCCAGCTTGCAACAGCTTCATTGTTTTGGTGATAAATCCAACGTAGTCTATTCAATCGAACATAAAAAACTTTAAAATAATATTCTGCATGAAGTTGGTTAGTTGAGAATCCTATTTTTAGTTTACCCCGTGGAAAGTCTGTGGGACTGACAAGGAGTTTGAAGAACTCCTGAGCCGATCGTGCTTGGGCATGATGTGATTGGTCAAAGTAATCCTTGAACCAGAAACGAAGGACACGACTCTCAAGCGTATGTGTTTGAGTTTTGGCGTTAACCAGGAATACTTTGAACTCCAAGGAAACGGTACAAGGTACTCCAATCAAATCTGTCAAAAGGAGTTGAAAATTGGAAAATTAGATCTTCCTGTGTGCTGCATGATAGAGTTCAGGGTCAGACCACTCGGAAACCTTGTGTGGAGAGACCACTTACTATTCGTTAGCTCCTTCTCAATAATAATCCCGGCATGATCACCTCCAGCCACATGAGCCTTGTTGTTCTGAATGTCCGAAACACTGACTTCTCGACGCTCAATTATAATTGTGGTTGATCTCTCGGTCTTTGACTTTGGAGTCATTATAATCTTCTCTGCTATCTGATCATGGTTGTTCGTTTCTAGGAACATCAAACAGATTGAATTATTCACAATTAGTAGAATAGGTACTAAATTCATCTCATTCCCAAATGTCACATGATCATTATGAAAGCCCAACCGGATTCTGAGAATGAGCAGATTTAAAAAGTGTAGAATTTAAATTACCAGAACAGGACTCGTTCTCCATTGTGGTAACCGGCATCGGACGATCGAACTTCTCCAAGAAATATAAATAAATTCGTATATAAATTAGGAACTGGAGACACACGAGATTTCTTCAACTTGAGATTCGATTAGAGATGTCTCAAACTCCAAGACAACCGGCGCCAGGAAAAATTGAATTTCAGGTAAGTACCTGGAACAGGAGAATTATGTTAAATTCGAAAAACAGGAGTCCGAGACAACTACGTCAATATCAACGGTTTCTTCATGACTTAAAAGAGGTCAAAAACCGCGCGTGGCTGAATTAAATGAATATATATATTTATTCAGCACCTTTTTTGTAACTGTGAAATCCAAAAATAGACAAAGGCAAGCTATATGCAATATACAGCCACAGTGGAGACTTCAAACTTCAAATAACAATGGTCCCCAATTAATTTCGAGCACTTGAGAACAATAATTCAGAGGAAACGCTCTAGTTCAACTGAGAAGCATTGTTGTGTGACGCTTATCGAACTTCATATTGCTGTTGTTTTGTGTGCAGCAGAATGCATGTGCCATGAATAATGACGAATAATCCCCGCCTTATTTGTGTAGGCGATTGGCAAAATGTTCGCATAGCACGGCCTACATATTTACTTATTCTCGCCAATTACACTTATCCAAATGCCTAGTTCCTAGTAGATACCGAATTCCGAACATGCAAAGGAACAAAAAGTGACTCAACGAAACGAGGATCACTACTAAGTATTAAAAGCGGTGATGATGTGATCACACGTGAATCATTCTACATTCTACAGTAGACCTATTATTCATGTACCATTATAGAACAGTTATAAATATGGTATAGCGGTCTTTATGCAGAAATTGACTTCACACGCTACAATTATTTTGCTATATTAATGAAAGTAAACAGCAAAAAACAACACATAATCCAGAGCACATACTCCTCCGAGTAAAACAGTAGAGAACGGTTTGTGTATCGTTACCGTGTTTACGTTGAGAATCGATATTGTAAATTAACCATTGAAGTGAATCTCTAAACACGTAATGTAAACGAGCATCCCTAGAAGGAAGTTCTCTTCTCAGTCCAATTAAGTGAAGGCCTAGGCAAGCAATACATACAAACTTGCTGTGGAGGAAATAAAATGTACAAAGAATGCGGTTACGATTTACGATACGATACAAGATACAACTACATTTCACATGCTACAATCTATTCATACGAGTAGTTGTGCAAAAATACGTATATCTTGAATATACCGTATTTTAAATTTAAATACGTTTAACACAAGGAATATTTCTCGACGGATGCAAATACAAACCAGATTTTTGATTTTTTAACAAAAGCTCTGATCCTATTGAATTTTGTGAATATATCATTTGTAAGAGTATTGTCCATCGTCTCGAAACTTAATAGTTTCTTAATTTGCATTTTAATTTTGAGGCTTCAATGTGTTAGATTCAAGTAAGTACTTGTTAATTACTCTACCATGTATTTTGTCCATCTAAGCTATTTACACAATACCAGTCAATCAAACAGTAAGTATAAGTACAATAAAATTGAGTGTGGGATTTGGGATTCGATCTATTTTTACAAAGAATGTTCTCATTTCCTTGCATAAAAAATACGAAGTATGTAGAAGATACATATGTGCACGAACTACGAACAATAGCAAAGATACAATGAGCAACGGATATTCACATAGACTGGAGGGACCATTGAGTCCACTACACTAGATCCAGCAAAATGGTTGGTTGACTCCGGTATCCGCAATGCTAACTGGTATAGTGGATCCAAATATTCGTAGTTTGAAGTTCAAACTGCATTTAAAAACAATAGGAATCTATGTATTTGTACTCTGCACTACATGTTTCTCTCAAATCTGGATTGCTTAGCCATAAAATAGAACTAATTTACTTACAATAGTTTCAATTATATTTGCTGGAATGGCAGTAGTTTCTAATAAGTATTAAGATTCAAGATGCAAGAGCAATCCATTGCTAAGAAATGAGAGAACTTTCGTCACTTTCCCTCTGGTATACACGAGTACTATTCCACCATCGACAACAAATTTTTCTTTTTGTTTAGGAGAGTTCGTAATTCGTCATGTAGTGTCCAGTCCATGCAATATGTCAAGTTATGTCAAGCCTTTAGACCAGAAAGAGCAGAAGACAGAAGACAGTAAAGCCGGCAACCCGGAAAGCCTTAGAACTGCATAGTTTGCATTAGGATTTAGCAAGCGAACTTACAACAATAGGTTGGCGGTATATCACCTGAACCTGAGCAACCATGCAAACGCAGTAACCAGAGTGACCCTTTGATCGAGCCAACTCTAAATAATTGACACGAACAGAGAATACACTAAACACCACCACTTTGAATAATGAAGTGAAATTACCCAACAGCTGCTGCTGATGAACTTTGTCCTTTAATGAAGCTGGCCAGGCCTTACTAGGGATTCAATGTGTAAATTGCTTTTGATAGATGCAAAGTGGAAACGAGGAATGGGCTGAGGCTGGATAGAGAGTGATGACAGCAATAAGCCAGGCATCTCATTATGCATTAAGCTTAGAAGTCAAGTCAAGCTTCATATGGAATATTTGATGATGATGACCTTCTTTTCTAATGTATTAATCTGCTCAGGAGCTATTTTTATATGCCAGTAAGTAGTGCTAAAGTTGAGAGAGGAAGTTATATAGCGAATACTAGTGACTGACTCCTCCAGTATGCTGGACTTCGAACTTTATATTGCATTATTTGCAAATATGTGAAGAGCATATGAACACAACGTGCAATTCTCAAATTCAATGCACAACTAGCAGGTTAGACTCGAACCGAATATTAGCACATGCTGAGGATTATACATATAAAAATGATGTATTCTGAGCACCAGTAGTGGTTTGTTCAAACCGAAAACTCTTACATCCGCCCACTTCCAGCACACGCCGGTTAACCTTGAGAAAACCTCGTCCTCGGGTTTTTAAAGAACGACAAGCACTTGTATAATTTCCTGAGCTTTTTTTTAGACTCAATCAGTAAAATAAGTAAACAAGCGTCAATCTCAAATAAGGACTCGAAAGTTCGAAACTCCTACCCGTTCATGGACCTTATCAATCTAAGCAGATTCTTGCATCTTTTGTGAATAATGAATCATAAGATATATTCTGATCTTTGAACTCGTCTCCGAGATGCATCAACACGATTGAGTTTTCCAATTACCGAACGTCAGCGTCTATGCTTCTGTTGAACTCACGTCAAATGTCAGGCGTTTTAAGCGAAAACAACAGCCTTTCATGATAACAAGAACAACGTGTTGTCAATATGTCTGCATAATTAGTTAATTGGTTGGATGTTTGATTTCTAATTAAATACGATGGATAATCGTTAACGAATGGGGAACAAGACACAAATACACTAGTTTAATCTGATTTGAGTAGAATTCGTATATTTACTTGTTGTTTGTAAAGTTCGCAGTTCAGCCAAAGCTGCTTTCCTAGACAAAACTTCTGGAAGAGATTTCAACAACCTGGAAGCCTGAACTTACAACGTAGACATCTGCAGCGGAGCGGAAGGACTGAAAAATGTTTCCTATCAATTCCGAGAATTGGAAAGAAGACCAATGCCGTAACGCCGTAACCATGTATATTCGACCCGCTTCGATTAAATTATTTTGATTGCTTAGTTACATGGAATTGACTCTTGATTGGAGATAATTCATGTATTCCTGTGACTCATCGTAGATATCTGCACGTAATTATTGATTAAATATTACTCAGGCAACCTTATACCGCTCTGGAATCTTGCTTCTTTGCTACAGGAACAGGTCGTATGTATTCTCATGATTTCTTAAAACGAAAAAATTCCACCTGCTGCTGATCGATGACACATCGTTTTCAATGGAAGAAACATTACATTTGTTTCCGAGGCCAAGCCGAAGAAGACCCTGCATTGTCTATCAATTCACAAGCCGCTTCGAACTCATTAACTCCAACTTATCTTATACCATTACTTTACTAATTACTTTGTTACATGTTATTTAAGTACATATTTTTGGTTCCTATTTTCATTGCGTGTGGTTATTTCTTCTGAGTGACCCAAACACGACCTCATACATAAGTAGAATACTAATTTACTTTGATAATTTTAATTATTTAATTATTTTTTATTTAAAAATTCTGCAGCGTTCAGCGTTCTTAATTTTATTATGATTTGTTCGAAAGAAAAGCATAAACATCAATAAATTATGGTTTCCTTGAATTCTCACTTGCAGACAGTACGCACCTGCACCTTCTCAGGTTGCCTGTTGCCTCATGGGTCATGCATAAAGAATGAAATGTATGACATCGCAAGACATAAAGATATAACATAACCCTTGGCCTTAGTGTATGTTTGGGTTTGGACTGTTGACTGCTCTACGTTCTACTTCTACTTATAACTTCTAACATCTAATAGTAAATAGTATTTGATAGTATTTAAGGGGAATGTGGATTTACATGCTTAAAAAATAAGTAGTAGCACTGACCTTTAATGGTTGGTTGATGTTTTGACTGGTGATTGGGGACACTAAGCCTGCCTATAGCTGCTGATGTTTGAAATTCCTGTAAGTGAAAGATTAATGTAATGCTCAGTGTTTTAATGCTTAGTGATTAAATTTAATGAAAAATAAAGGCTCAACACGCAAAAAACGAGATAGCACTAGCACGTGGTACGTGGTGCGGGTTGGGCTTAAGGCCAGAAATTCTGGACACTACAAACTACGATAATCATTTGCATCCTCTTTCTTGACCCGTAGCTGAACCCAATTCGCTACGCGTTGACCGTAAAAGGTACACAGCGTAACCCAAATTTCATTGTGTAGAGTAAATAGGATTGAATTTATACAAATATTAATATAACCTGGTTAGTTTTCTGTCCGACGTTCGTACTGTTTGCTGAGTCAGAGGAAGCGGAAGACAAGACTAAACACAAGAAGTCGAAGGTGGAGTTTGATGAAACAAACGGATGAAACGGAAGGGGAAGAAGGAAGAAAATCCACTTCCTGCTCCGCTCTTTTTTCTTCCAGCAGCAGCAGCAGTTTCAGAGATCAAGGAAAATGTCAAAAGCGGAACTCAGAACCTTTACGTTACGTTCAACGTCTTTTGGTCTTCCAAACTGGAAATAGACATGCAAAAACCCTCGCTTTCGCTTTCACTCACAAAAAAATAATATTATGATCATGGAACTCCCACTCAAATCAAGTTGAGACCACTTACCCTATTAGATAACCTTGCTTTCATGCAGAAGAATATTCAAAGCAATACGGCAAGTGTGCGATACGTCTTGGGAACCAGACTTACCATATTCTTCTTAAAGCTTCTTGTGATACACCTACGTTATTAATATGACATGATATTGCCGGTTATAATCTTTTCCAGTCGTATTCATTGTTCGTTAATTTCTGAACAGATGTCAGATCTCGGAAGCAGGCAGAATTTAGCCCAAGCCCAAGCCATAAGCCATAAAATACACAGCAATAAGATGCACAACAAAAAAGCGTATTTTACAATACTCAACTTTCACCTTTGATTATAATTATAACGTCGTGTTTTAAATGTTTGTATTCGAAGAATTAAGGAGTAATCTACATAGCAATAGAAATATTTACAATTTATAAATACCAGTTCCATCGGCGAATAGCATGCAATTAAATTAATTTGAAGAAATATTTTTGGTGTAGATTAAACTTAGAAATGCATGCCAGATATGCTTCGGAATATTTAAGTACGTTTTGTTAGCCTAGTAGTTAAATAGGGTTCAATGAATTGATCGATGTTGAAGTTGGATGCTCCTGAATTTCGAAACTATTAATATTGTGTTTAAATATAATTTGTATTAATTCTTGTAGACTTAGTTCATTTTATGGCGGTTAATTAAAAAAAAGTTTCGGCACAATTTGAATGCATCGAAATTTTTCGAGATTTAAGAGTTAAATTCGAAATGCATGCTCGGGCAATGGAATTTGTAAATTCGCTTTGTTAATCCCAATGTTTAAATAGCGTTCGATAATTTTGACCGATTTAGGAGATTGCTAAGCGATAAAACTATTATTTCAATAAACCTAATATTCTGATGAATCTTAAATAGGCGGTTCCATTTGTTTACTAATGCGACGTAAATTTAAATACAAATGCAGCAATTAATAAAAATTTGTTTTGAACAAAATTTTTATGGTTTTGTCGCTGAGCAACATATCAAATCGATCAATATCATTTAACAAGATTTAAATATTTTGATAAACAAAGCCTACTTACTTAAAATTCCGTATGTACCATATGTTCAGGGATTTTTCATTTAAATCTGAAACTCATACAATTCTGATTAATTTCTTTTACTTCTACGACGTGAAGAATGCAAATGGACCAATTAATACATATCAGCTACATTCAAAATTTTAATAGTTTATCGCCGAGCAACATCACAAATCATCCCCTTCATTGAAAACTATCTAAATCTCGGGGTTAGCAAAATCTAATTAAAAGTTCAGTAGCACTAGCACTGACGTAGATTTCTATTATATAATTAAAATTCATAAAATATTTTGATGAATTTAGAAGATAAGCTGATCCGTTTGTTTCACTTATGCGACGCAAATTTAAATGCAAATGTAACAATTAATTTATATCGGTTTTAAATTAAGTTTTAATAGTTTTGTCGTTAAGCAGCATTCCAGATCGAGGACTTCATTGAACGATATTTAATTCCTGAATTTAATAAAACGCTCCCACTTAAAAATTCCGTACCATTTACATTTACATGTAGTTCTTATTTAAATTCAAAACTTGTAAACTTCTGAATTTGAAATAAGATAAAACTTTTTCAACTTTAACGACGCAAAATTAAATGCAGATGCAACAATTTATACAAATCGGCTTTAAACAATATAAAAATGTTGTCACTCGATAACATCCCAAAATCAATCACATCTCACATCATTGAATATTTTTGAAGAACGGGGGCTGAATTTAAAATAATCTTAACCGTTTGTTTTACTTATACATCGCAAATTTAAATGCGAATCCAACAATTAGTGCAAATTAGGGTTAAACAACATTTTAATAGTTTTGTCGCTCAGCAGCATTTCAAATCAACCATTTCATGGGAAACTATTTAAATATCGGGGTTAAAAAACCCTACTTTAAAGTTTAGCAACACTGACATAATATTCCTAATTCATATTTAAACCTTATAAAATTGTATTAATTGTTTCCTTTGTATTAAATCTTACGTCTACGTCCTACAACAAATTCGCCGTATTTAAGATGCACCCGAATCTTATGACTTTTGGATTTATATGAAGAATGATATCATATTTGTACAAGATTTTAGGTAGGTAAGGTACACGTTTAATATTAACCCCAACATGCAAATGCATTGATGTTGTTGATACTCCTGGATCTCCAAACCAAACTATTAAAAATGTGTTTAAAGCCAATTTGTATTAAGCCTTGCACTTGTACTCTATTTGTCGCCGTTGAAGTTCTCTGCAAGTTTTTTATTTTTTTTAAATTCGTCAAAATTTTACGTGTGTCAATTCAATTAGCACGTTGGCTGATTGTTGTTGCGGTTGACTGAAATGGCCGATATGGAATGCTGCTCAGCGACAAAACTTTAAAATTCTGTTTAAATCTAATTTGTATTAATTGTTGTATTTGCATTTAAATTTGCGTCGCATAAATGAAACAAATGGATCAGCTTTTTTTTTACATTTTTCAGGATTTTGCGAGTTTTTGAGCTAAATGAAAAATACCAGAGAATGCTATGGAATTTTTAATGAGTGGATTGTTTTAATCGAAAAATTTAAATCGTACATAATGACGTGGTCGATTTGGGATTGCTGAGCCTAATGGTGTTTAATTATTTGCATTTAAATTTGCGTCGTATTAGTAAAACAAATGGTTAAACTTATAAACTCATCAGGATTTTACGAGTTTTAGGTTTATAGGAAATACATACATTCAAATACGGAATTCGGAAATATGAACAAATACTGCTAGAAGTCAAGTTTACTTTTCTTATTTGAACATCAATAGGCATGTATTATTGTAATTGCTATCCACAATCCACAATACATCTTGTTATTTGCGGTCATCGACTCTTCTGAATACTAAAAATGTCATCGTGCTGTCAAAAGCTGCAATTTATGTTTCAACCCTAGAAGAGATTAGATTTGAACATTTCTGACGTCCACAGCCAACTACAACTAAACTAAACTGGACGGAAATTGGATAGTAAATCGATTTGTTAATTCTGAACGTATGAAATATTCTCAAATAGTTTCAAAACGAGGCCGTTTCTTTATTTCTATTCACTGTAATAGACGGTGTTGAGAATCTCGAGTATTTCCAAACCAAGCACAATTTTCTTCTAAATTCTAGACACTGAAGTTTTCATGTGAACAATTGAATCTGAATCGAAGAAAGGAACAATGGGCAAATGATTGTGAAGAAATAC
>JAQFYU010000055.1:0-40998 GCA_034694905.1 Ceratophysella granulata | reverse complement strand
ATACTATGTACAGTTAATACGTATACTCGACTTTCTCATTTGAAATATATTGGAATATCAGAAACCCCGCGTGCCCAAAAAGAGGGTTAAATGCTTGCTGAATTTGAATTTTGGATAACTTCGTAATTAGTACCAGAATAGAAGTGAACACAATCTAATGTTTTTGTGTTCCAGTTTCCAGCCAAAAACCACAACACCAAAATGAGCGGCACAATTGGCCACATATAACGGTAAACCTAAACTAACCTATTTTTTATCAAAACTCTGTCGCGAACTTTAGTAACTTAAACTATAAGCTAACATAAAGGACTCATATTGATTGTCGTGCTAAAATTTTACTTATTTTGCCTGATGATACAGCGTACCTATTTTGGCATATTTCACTTTCACTTAGCATATCAAATGAACCAATGCCTTTATCGGTTCAAGTATGAGGGTTAAGGGATGAGTGCTTTGCAGGCTACACAGGCTCCTAGCTGAGCTAACACATCTAATGGAAAAAGTGGGAGCGCGTAGAGAAGCGGCTTTGAGCAATTATTCGGTGGAAAAGAGAAATATTGCCTCTTTTATTCCACTTGACTAACATGGATGTGGAAAGTATGAAGATGGAGGACGGGCGGCGGAGAAGAACAGAAGACTCGGTTTTCCAGTTAAAAAACTACTCGTGTGCAATTCAAGTGGAGAAAGCGGATGAAAGAATCCTCTCCATCCACCAGGAACCAAACCATATTGAGATACATTCTCAAACACAAAAATAGGCCTTTTTTCTAATCTTATTCCACTAATATTCCCTTCCCATCTCCATATATCTTCTCTCAACCCAGCCAGAAACACTAAAAACACAATCAATTTCCATAAACAAGATCCGACGAACTGGTCCTGCCGCTTCCGTACTCCGCTTCTAAACGCTTTCCTGATTTCTTACTCGTCACTATTCCTTTTGAATTTCAACATGTGAAAGAAGGTCGAGGTTAACTTCCCTGGTTCCAGTCAGAATGAACCACACCAAAAGACGTGACACGAAATTTGGGCTATTCAGAGTGTCAAGCCTATCAGACTTCGGAGGAACCAGAGCTATGTCACTTTATTAATCTAAGTGCAAATTTTTTATCTCCGGCACATGACTGAATTATTCGAATTATGCTAACCGAATTTTGATTGCTATGGATATCAATATATTTTCCCGTTAATCAGTTTTCAAAATATACAAATTACGCATACATTTGAAAATGTCCGGCCCAAAGCCTGTTCTCGAGTTAAAATGGCCATCCAATTCTTGGATACGCGAAAACTTTCGGGTAATTTGCAATTCTGGTGATTTTAACAGTAAGAACCCGACTTCCCATTTTACTGTTCGCTAAGTTGTAATATATTTTGGTATTTATAATAAAAAAAGGGATTTTGTCAGAAGTAGTTTGTGTGCTCGTACTTGATGACGAAGGAGGAGGCCGAGAGTGGATAAGTGCTTGCGTAATAAAATGTATGGGCAGATTATTTGCATATTTTGAGCCGTGGAATGCTCTGCTTCTTTGTAGCTGAATGGGGAGACGTGGATAATCTTTTGTGGAGGACAGGATGACAATAATAATGTTTGAAATGGACTGAAATGCCTGTTCCTTCCCCATGTGCCTCAATGTCCCCAGCTCCCAGCTCGAAGCCAATAATGTCATGAACCGTTTAGGTAGGTGAATTTATTAGACCCGGTTCGGCTCTCGGGAACAGATGAAAGAACCGGGCACAGGGAAGGAGATGCGCACAAAGGCAAAAAAGAGGATTAATTGAAATGCCAAGCATTCCTCTCGCTCGGATGCAACAGTAGCCCTCCTCAGAACCGAATACACCAATTCAAACAAAATAGGCCAATGGTTGACCAAGTTGGCCAAGAGTTAAAAAGCAAAATTACAAAAATAAATGGGTCACGACGAAGCGTTGGATTAATTAAATCAAAATATTTAAAAAGCGTTCGGTTGATCAATCCAACACCTTGACATTTGTGTTAAACTAATTAATTCAACATTTAAAAAAGTTTGATTAAACAAGTACAATCTGAAAATTTAAAGAGATATTGAAAAACTCAATTCAAAATATTTAAACACGTGCAGAATTAAGTAATAATTGAAAATATTATAGGTAAGTTATATGGTAATCAATTCAAAATATATATATTTTTTTTAATTCAAAATATTGTATTAAACTTTGGCCTAATAAATTCAAAATACTTAAACTAGGTATTGCATTAATTAATTAAAAATAATATATCGGGATTGATGAATTCAAAACTATTGAAAGTAGTGTTGAATTGATTAATATTTAACATTTAAAAAGCTTGGAATTATTTAATTAGTCCCAAGTACTAAAATAAGTATTGGAATAAGCAATTCGATACAATTGTTTGACTAATTTATTAAAAGTATGGAAAGACGTGTTGAAGTTGAACTATCCAATTCAAAGTATTGAAATTGAAGCAAGCGTTGAATTTATTGGTTCGAAATGTTGAAACAAGTGTTGGGTTCAAAATATTCAAACAATTCTAATGACAGTGAAGGTTTGATAAAATACGCTGGTATGTGAGCTTTTAATGCAACACTATAGTAAAGATTAGGAGGACTTTGATGTCTGAAATAGTCCAAAAGACGCAGCAAATTGTAGCATCCTGATGAAGATGCTTTTGTTTGCTTACTATTTCCAGATATACAGTTCTGTTTGTTCGAATATCATTCTATTTTCAAAATACGTTCTTAGTTCAGAATAGTATGCAAAATATAAAGTGAAGAACGGGTTCCAGTTCCAGGTCAACAAAAGGCGGGATGAATTCATGAATTTCAGTGACCTCAAAGAAAAGGTTATTTTTCGACAAACTGTTCATGATAAATATTGAAGGCATTCTATTTTTTTCTTGTTAATTTTTCATTCACCCCAATGAATTCGGAGATTGAGTTTAGCCGTTAGAACCAATACTTCTATATGATTAGGGTCTTCTGCCTGGTCAGCAAGTCGATCCGCCACTGTGCCTTCTCTGTCCTTACTACTTGACTCTTGAGCACGGAGGGAAAAAGGAGAAGGGAAATGAGACTCATGATGAACATCATAGACTTGTGAACATGTGTCCATCCCAACAGCCTTCCACCTTCCACCAGTCAGTCCACTTCCTCCCAATGACCAATTGACTAGATCCTAGCTCTCCTAGTCCAAAATGACTCCAGATCCACCGTCGCCGCTCTCAACTTTCTCTTTCCGTGAAACCGAATTGGATCTCTAATTTGTATTTCCTCTCCGTCGGAAGGAAATTAACCTGAAGAGGACTTTTTATTGAGTTGGCCAATTTCAAATTAGATTTTGGTCAAATGAGAATAAATCTTGAAGCCTCTTCCCCTTTTTCCCCAAAACCTCATTGTTTTCTTTGAAGACGAGACTAGGAAGTGAAAACTTGGAGCTCCTTTTGTTTTCCTCCTCCCGTCTTGGAGAAAAGGCTCAGGCGGCTCATTAAATAACTTGGTCCATTAGACATTTTGTAATTAACTCTTTTGACGTAATTCTCATTTAGTTCTTGGTTCCTCGTTCCTTCTTCGCCCCTCAAAACCTCTTCTGTCTCAAAACTTGAGATCCAGTTGGGAGAAGGTGTCCACATTTTGAGAATTCCTGAGGCTTTCACCCAACTTCCTAATATGCCTTTCTGTCCTAATAGGCCCCTCGTCTTCACTTTCTCCTCCAACTGGAATATCTGGGCATAGAGAAGGTTATAAGTTGGGCAATAAAGTCTCCTGACGTCTAACCGATTGTGTTATTATTGAATCTCCAAATCCTTTCAAGTCCAAACAGCTCCCACATTCCTTCTACCCCGTCTTCCGCTCAGTGGACAAGTTTTTTGGGGGGCAGGGCTCTCTCTCCTTTCAAATAGACCTTAAATGAGATTTGAATTGAATGGGGAGAAAAATGAGTTCTAGTTTTATGACTACTATTTTTCAAATTAAAACTCCTGTCCCTCAAAAATGAAAAAAAAAAGTTGGGAAGCTTGAGAGCGCGTGTGAGCTGACAAAGGCGAAGTATGGAAAGGGTTGACAGGAAGGGAGCTGGATGAGAAAAAAAAGACAAGTGTTCCAACTCGGCGGCTGCATGGACAGAGTGAAAGTCCATAGAGACAGTGTTCCAGAAGTTGGAGGACAAAAGGGAAGGGGACGACGAGGAAGAAGAGTAGTCATTTTTCATCATGAAACTCATAACAAGTTTGTTCTGGCTAATATGTCGACACTTATTAAGAGCTTATTACAAGCTCATGCAATTACGAAAATTCTTTTTCACATTCTTCTGTGGTTACTTTCCACTTTTTTATGAGGGTTCGACTACCAGTCAAGTCAAGAGCCGAACCGAGAGAAATCTCCGCCCGCCTCGTCAAACTTTATGAAGATGAGAAAAATAACGTGTCATCGGCAGCTTGTCCCGGATGAGAATGTGACCAAGCATGTTGAATAGAGTATTTAACGCTACACGTTTTGGAAACATGCTGTTGCTTATTACCATGGAAACGCTCTGTACTGTACTGCATACATTGCCGTATATTTTACTTGAGACAATTTTTCGATATTTATTTTTTTGTATTGTCCTATGTATTGTGAATTATGTTGAAGCAACTGTGTGGACAATGTTCTATATTATTTTACGCTATCACGTTAAGGTACATCTAGCTTAACTCAATCGTCATTTATTTGTCATTTTGAATTTTTAGATTCGCTGGGAATTTTGCAGCTTTACAGCTGGAGCATATTTCGCAGTCTGTTCAACTCGAACTCCAATTGCAAACTACCAACCAGGGATGAAAATAATATAACTAATACAGTTTATCACTTGTATGTTTTTAATATTATTATTAAGTTATTATATTATATTATTCAATCTATATTTATGTATTCTATAATTAATGAACCAAAGCAAAGCAAATACTTAAGATGCAGGTAACATAATACGCTTCAAAAATGAACACTTTATTTGCAATTATTTCATCAATTATTTATTATAGCTGTGATTTAGTCTCACCGCAAATAAATGCAATTTCCACCCTAAAAATTAACTATGTTGACCATAAATTTGTTCACCCCAAAATAAGTTCTGATTTCCTAATTAATGCAAGCTCCCTTAGCGTCTTTGACCATTTACGTTAATTTTTGCGGTGAGAATCGTATTTATTTGTAGTGTGACTAATATTAAGACAATCATTATTTACCAGCGCCTCTTCGACGGTAGTTTGATGTAATGCCTAATAAAAATTAAACTGACAAAAAAACCGGAAACAATAGGCAAGAAATATTCGTCAGCATATCGGTTTCTGCAAAAACGCGTCCGTTCTGGTGCAAGTGGTTCTTGACTTTTATCATATGGCTTGTGTCTCATCTTCTTGAGTCCCTTACAGGCCGGAGCACATGAAACTGGTGAGGACGACGGAGAGTGTGGTAGAAATTCTTTAGAGATAGTCAACTCGCCCTTCGTCTTGATTCGTCCTCGTTCACGAGAGAAAAAAGGACTTTCCCCATTTCTTTCCTCCGCATGGAACACGAACAATGCCCGCTTCCCTTTCCCACCATAACTTTCTTTTTATTCGAGAAAATGAAATTTGGACAAGAAAAATTACACTTCATTTCTAGCTCCAACCTCAGAAATGGATCCGAGCTTCAACAAACTCCGCTGTCGCTCAGTCTTCTTCTTCTTCCTTCCTTCTATATGTAGCCTCTAAACCACTTTCTCCGTCCTTAGTCACCATAAACTACTTTCTCATTTCAGAACACTCTCCTATGCCCATCTTCTACCCAATTCCGAACAAAACTTAATATGAGGATAAACTTGAGGTTTGGGCGTTTCAGGAGTTGATTCATCGGCTTCCTCTCGAAGACTCATTGTATTGGGGCTTGGGGCTTGGAGCGAGCTCTCGAACGTCATCGAAAACTTGTGTGTCGAATAAATGGGGAACGGTTATTTGGAATTAGCGATGTACATTGAAGACTTAAAATACTAAATTACTTCAAATTGGAGTAATAATAGGTAATTTGATGTGTATATTATTATAATAGCGTGGAGTCTTTCATAATTACAGAATATTTGCTAAATACAGTACACCTTCAATGCATATCGACGTTTTTCTAATTTTGCAATTTTGAATACCAAAATGTCCTCTTCAGCGGTCATCAAAAACATTATTTATAAATAACTAAATCCTCCTTCTCATATCCTCAATTAAACCCAAGTTTACAAAGCCTTGCGTTCTTTAGTGCCAACTACCAACCCTCTATATTGCATGTTACTTGATATGCACAACTAGAGAAAATAGAAAATTGTCACTGAATAATGCTGATCGCATTGTAAATTGGCACTACAAAAATATCTCTTAGATTCCAATTTTCAATTTGAAAGAATTACTATAAAATAAAGCAATGATAGTAATAAAAAACTATCATAAAAGATAAAACAATATATAATTAAGTAACGTAAAATGTATAGAACAATAGCAAAATAAAATGAAGCAAGTCTGGAATGGGCCGATTAGTGGCCTGCGCAGCGATTAACACCTTTTTTCCAAACCCAAACATACAAATGAAACAAAATATTTAAATAAAATAATAAACCCATAAAGTTATAATAAATTAAATTAATTAGCATAAAATCACCAGTCAACAGGTCAACTCATAAAATTATTCCCCAATACTACTCATATATATGTGTATTGCCGCTTTGTCCATGAAATAAATGTGATCGAAATTAAATAAACAATAATTCCAGCGATTGATTTAATTTATTATTGGCTAATTATGCATAATATTTATATTTATGTAGTTTCCATGCCCTATGTCTCTCTAGTTGCATAAAAACGTAAACTACGAACGGGAAAAATGAATTCTGTCATGATCAAGAGTGTAGTGAAGTCAACTACGGCTCATAATCGTTCTTGGAATGTCACTTGAAGGAGATAGTCAAAGATCCAAGATGAGCAGTTGGCATTCAATGGAACAATAACATATGGGACATGCTAGTCTCTCAATCAAAATACGCACATAGAGATATAAACCGTCCGTTCTCTGAGGTACGGAATCACTAATTAATCCCGTTTATCATCCTAGCAATAAAATTTTTCATCCTGCGTTCATCAAACTCGGAAACTTGGCGTAGATGTCTGTGGATAGGAGATGCGGAGTGGCTCAGAAGTCAGATAGCATATGCATGAGTTAAGTATAGGGTTCAGAGGTAATTAATAAAATTCTGAGGTGGAAAATCAAAGGAGAGGCCTTGTTTTTTCCACATTGAATTGGTTTTTATTACAACCTGCTCATTATCACAGCGGGTGACTACTAATTTCCGCAGTGAGTCCAGGATACACATACACTGAGTTGCAGACGGTTCAAAACGTAGTTCTTCACAAGTTGATCCGCTGTGAGAGGTCTGACATGAAACCCGTTGAAAAACAATTAAGTTTGGTAAAGGTTATTAAAGTTGTAGCTCGTGTAATTATCACTAAACTTGCGCTTAATTAAACAAGGGTATATTACTACTACAGAGACTAGTTCTAGCTATTTTAGGAAAATCAGTCAGCCGCTCTTCCAACCTGTCACGGTTACATTGTGAATTGTGAACAGGATTCATTCCAAATCTGGTTGTGGTCGAGAACAAGTCATACACCTATTTAGTTGGCATCCGTCATAATAACCTGGACACGCATGATAATGAGACGCTGCTGTAGAGAAAGTCCCACCAACCTTTATCCCATCATTTCATCTCGTCCGACTCGGCCTGAGCAAGAAGTCATTTGGCCACTTGGTCGGAGGTCCGATTTTATGAGGAGGCGGAATAATAAACCTCACTCATTCAAACCACCAACAAATAACCACTCCGAGCACCTTCCCTCCTCTAACTCCGTTCTGGTCAAGCCACAATTATTCAACTCAGCTCCTATCTGCCCATTCCATCCTTCCAACATATTTATAATTAAGAAAATCAAATTAAATTCCTCCTTGAACCAGCAGATGTGAGTTGTGCGTTGTGAGTACTGCATCATCGTATCAGGAAAAAAACCGCGACACCGGAAGTCGACCTATCGCTCATGCGACTTATCAATTAGTAGTTGTGAGTAACTTCACATTAGTTTAGGTTACGTTGACCGATGCCGCTGGAGACGTTTTTTGTGTCGCGCTTTTTGTTGGAATCTTGCATCATATCGATTTCTAACCAATGTGAATTTCGTAAAGCTGAACAACCAAATAGGAAAAATGGGAAAATACATAGAGAAGTGATTCAAAAAATATAATTTAGCGCTTTTTATTTTTTTCATGTCGTGCTTCTACTAGAAGACAACACTGGTTCTTCTGTGTCATATCGGACAAAACAATAAAAACAATACGAGGGCGGCGGTCTCAAAATTTTTGCGACCTGCAGATTGGAGATTGTTGAGATAAGAGCAATTCAATTGGGGACCTTTGAAGCTCACATTGTCCAATATACATATGGCATTATATTGTGTGCCACAATGCAACCAAAGACCTTTAAAGTACTCAAAATTATATCTCTTTCTGAAAGAAATCTCTGTGCAGGTCTTCCAAAATTTGTTGCTTAAATCGAAACTAGGAATTTTTTTTGCGCTTATCTACATATTTAAGACCGCAAAAAACCTGAGACCGCTCTCGAAATACTAGAGGACCAACTTCCTAACCGGACCTAACGGACAGCACCTTATTTAGTGCGTTAAGGTATCACCTAACCTAACTTAGCTTTTTGTCTTGCCCTTTGTATCCTTTATTGTTTTGGCTCTCTTTGGGCTGTTATTGTGTTTGCCGCTATGACGTACTTTGTACTGGATACGTTACGCTCAGCCTGATGAAGCTAAGCCTGAAACAGGGAAGAATTTGTCTCCTGGACTATAATCCAAAATCCTAGACTGCGCAAACAATAAAGGATATTATGTGGAGAAACCAGTGTATTTGACTTTACTTGATTTGATGTTGGAGGTTTGGGAGGGCTTGAGTTTGAAGTAAATCAACCCACTATTGTTCGTTGATACCTGTGTTCTCAGTTGGTTTGCTGACAAGTCAAGGGAACGGAAGGTTGGGTCTGGGACAATGACATTCAGCCACCCGTCATTCTTCTCTAATCAGGAAGATCCCAAGTGTTTGCTTGAGTTAATTTCCAAACGAGACTACTAAGCCTAAACCTCTTTTTGTAGTTGGTTCGACCCGACACATACAATGAGCTTGTCTTGTAATTGTAATACTCGTCGAAATGACTACAAAAGATCTTGTTTACTGGAATGCATGCTTTGAATTCTAGGTCAGAAGGTTCATATCTGACTGTCTTCCTTTCCTGTCAATTTATTCCGAGTTTAAACGTTGTGCATAGTTTGTTTATATTTATAGTCTCGTGCCTTCCATTGTGCATTTTGTTGCTTTAAAAATAAAAAGCTCGGAATAAAATGTGTAGAAGCTGTCTTTGTGATTTTAACCAATTTTATGGGTAACAATCTCATTTAGTTTTAGGTTTGACAAGGTTTGAGGTGTAACTGGTGAGGATTCCAGTTTTTAATTGAGATGATCTCCGATCTCCTGGCCAATTACAGTTTACACAGTGCCAGTTTTGACTGAGCTGCCAGACACATGATTTTGTCAATTTTCTTTCACCCAACTTCTCCAGGGAGGCCAAAGTCAAGTGGAAAGATGTGTTTTCTCACTCACCCTCCGTTTATTGTCTATGTATTTTGTCATTTTGGAAGAGGCAGTCAGCCCCCATCCTTTCATCTGCTCACCACAAACACCCAAATCCCGTCAAAGAACTGACAAACCTGTGGTAGGTAACTGAATCCAATATTATGTTCCGTGTTCCATCAAAGTATCCCAAATCCCAATCCCCATCTCATCTTCTCATCCCAAGTAAAATCTCTGTCTTTCTAACAAGTTTGAAATGAAAAGTCGGGAAAAGGTGAAAGAGGATGATCTTACCTTCCGATAATGATTCTACTAAGAAACATCCGCATGTGGCATATGTAAAGTCAAAATGATTTAATTATTATATCGATATTTTTGGGTTTAAATGTTTAATATGCAAACAACTGTGGATCTTGAAACCAATATAGATCATTCGATTTCTGATGAAAATTAAAACTTTGATTCTGCAGTATAACTTGGGCGTGTTGATTTAAAATTCTATTTCAGTCATACTACGAGAAAGCAAAAATGACGTGGTCAAATCGAGCTAATCTAATGTAATAATTTAAATGCGCATATGTTATTGTTTTAAATATTCGATCGTGGCTTGATGTGTCTAATATGATAAGTGGAGTGGAAGGATCGTTCCACTCAAAAACCGAGACACTAAAAACAAAAATTCCATCTACAGGTATCAGCAAATTAGAATTAACTAATTTCATAAAATAATAAAATCATATTGAGTAGCTAATTTATTTCGTTACTTTTGTGATTGCGGCGCTTTACAGTTCACCTTTCTTTAGATGTGTTGCGGCTTTAGCCTGCTTGAATTAGGATACAATAGCCGGAAACTTTAAGTGGAATACATGTGTTCGAATTGATATGTTTTGAAATTGTATTGGTTTATTTTGTGCTGAAATTGTGTCAACTGGTTGTGAACCGCTCCATGCATTGTTTATTTAAAATAATTAGTCCAATATTTGTTTTTCTCTTAATTTAATCCGTGTTTGTGTTTATATGCTCCAGGCCTTCTTGGTACAATCGTTTTTGTACTCGTTGTAATAAATGTTAAATACGGAAGTGAAGAATTCACCAATACACATGCCTATTTGGCATGTCACAAGAAAATTAGGCATTTTGGAGTATGGTAGAATAATAACAAGAGATATTTTATTATTTCTTCCTGTAATTATAGACAAAGGACATTTGCTGCGACTAATGTACTACTCAAATCGACAAGGGCACTAGCTAAACAGATTTGTATCTAAAATTAAGCATTACTAAGAAGAGAAGGATGACAACAATGCATAAACATAAATTACGGACTGTTATGAGAATGATTAGTGTAAACAGAAAGAAAACTACAATCAACAAGGAAATGCAACATCTAGAATGATGCCTAAATATATAAATCATTAGAAAGAGCTTATGTGTGAATTGAATTGAAACGGACATGGTTGATAGCTACACTCAATCATCAATCTTAATCATAACACAAAATACGATTTTATACGTCCTGATATCTCGATCTCTCAATTTTCTTAGAGTCTAACTACTTTGTTTACAAATTATTATATATTTACGTAATCCTTAATCTTATGATATCAACTTAACCCATTGGTTTAATGGCATAAATATGATTCATAGTAGCTACTCTTTTGGGGAACATGTGGCACCATACAGGGAATATTTACACAAGGTCTAAATAAAGCTGCAGTTGGAGATCTGTCCCATCTAGCATATCTACATCTACATATGTAGGTCAGCGGCACCTGGACAACTGCTCCCGAGTCAACTGTAAATATGGTCAATTGCGACTAGCCTCGCTGTGCAGATTTGGATTGCATTTGTTTTATTTGTATATACGTATACCGGTATGGAATGTTTGAATTTAAGCGGAAATTGGACCCATAGATGCAATTGACCCTGGTGCAATTAATTGGGCACGCTCAATTGTTGGTCTATAATAGGAACAGGAACTATTTATCCCTTTGAGCTAGGTGGAAAGAGGATACAGGAGAAGCACAAACACACCCTCAACTCCATGATTACTTCTAAATATTCGTAGTAGAGGAATATAGGGAAATCTTATGTATAGGAATAGTTAACAACAAGTACTTAATTCGTGTTTCGCTCTGCATTGTGCAGTGCATGGAAGAGAGGCGGAGCTCCCCGATTACCTCGTGTAGTCCAGTCCACCCAACTTCATCTTCCCCATGTCCGGCTTGACCATGTGTTGAGCAACTGAGATGCTCATTCCGCTCTGGAGACCATTATTGTTGAAACCAGTGATGTCCTTGACTTCAGACCTGGCTGAGTCCTCCATGTTCAGATTAGCATTCGCGTTTGGCTGGAAGGATGTACGGGTCTGGACTTCCGGCTCAGTGACTTCCGGAACCGAGCTTGAAGCGACTGTGGGAGCAGGTGACACGACTGAACTCCCAAACTCACTGCTTTCTTCGTCATCTTCCATGTCCAACTGCTGAGACCGAAGGACGGCCAGGCGTTGTTGCTGCATCTCCAAATGCTGTTTTCTCCATTTAATTCGTCGGTTTTGAAACCAGACTTTCACCTGTACAAAAGTGACCAATTAGTACACCAGAAGCATATTTTAAATGCACGGCACGCACAATGGCTTAAGCTGGACCATTGGACATACAACAGTAGGTAGGGTGGCAGAAATTGGCACTAAATTGCCTCAGCGGGCGTTTGGAAAACCAAACCTAACTGAACTAAAATCATTGGATTATCGAAAAAGTCATTCACACAGAATATTCGGCCGGCCGAATATTCTGTGCCGAATAGTGAGATTTTTCGCCATTGTCCGAATACTTCATTGCCGAATAGCAGAATTTTACTATTCGGGGCATCTCTATTAGTGATGCTCTGAATAATGGAGTTCTGTTATTCGGCTTGGAACTACTCCTTATAACGAATATACAGTCAACAACGTTGGGAAAACCCACTATTGAGTGCCGGATATTCGGCCTGCAGAATATTTATGAGTTATAAATTATCAAATTTAAATTGATAGTGTAAAAATCTCTACTGTCGTGGGAAAACTTGACTCGGTCACTGCAAAACAATTGGACCCACGGCCATATACCTGGGTATTCGGCTAATGGCGAATAAATTCAGCATTCGGCACAGAATATTCGGGACATCACTAATAATTGTTATCTCTGTACCGAAGACTAGCCTATTTGATAATTTCGAAATATTCAAGATTCAATAAAGCATTTAACCTGGAAACCCTGGTGTATATCATAAACTGAGTTTGCGGGAGAGCAATTCACAACAAAAAATAATTGCAGATGACATTTTGGTCATCGGATTAGGATGGACAGGGAAAAGATTGTAAAAAAAATACTTAACCAATTTCTGTAATACCTAAAATTATCGGATTACTGGAATTGCAGTATACAGTGCCTAATTTTTCATAAACAGTGCTGATAGCTTTTAACAGAAGGAATAATACCCATCACTGTCTGTCAACTTTGATGATAGCGCATTATATACATAATTGACAACTAGAATGAATCATCAATTGACATCGATTACGGTCGAGTTAAGCCTTTGCATTTTGAAATGCTAGCCTTAGACTGTCATCGTTTACATAAACTAAGATCAAAGACCCCAGTGGAAGTGGACAATCGCATCAAAGCAAAGGAAATGGAACAGATATTTGGAATCGATGAAGAGAAAGCATGCAATAGGAATTTATTGAAAACTAGGGGGAGCCCGTCCTACGGACGGAGGGCTTATGATTTAGATGTTTCGACAACAATTTTGCATTCATAACCCGTCCGTTCCTGTTCGAAACCCCAACCCGTTACTCTCACTTCTAATTCCAACCCGTGTCATGAATTGTCTCCTTTCATGTTTCTCAACCCGTGAAATTTTCTCTGTTCCAGCTTTCAACTTAAACCCGTCGTGCTCCGCTTCTAACATCGTGACTTCTCTATTTTTCTTGTATCTAATTCCAACTAAAACTTCTACCACGTGACATAATATCCTTTCCGACCTTCAACTTTAAAGTCCCTATAGTTTAAACTGACATTTTTCCCTATCCTGCTTTCAAATCATTTCATGTATATAAATATCCTCTTCTCAATTCCTGCTTCTCGACCCGCGACTTTTCTTCAAACTCGTTTGGTCTAATTTCAACTCCAACTTCCAACCCGAGACACTTTCTCCTGTCCAGCTTTCAATTTCAACCCGTGACGCTATTCCTAATCTTGAATCCATGGTTCCTTTCAATTTCTGACCCATGAAAGGACCCTCTTTCTTGCTTCAATTCAAATGCATTTAATGACTTCTTTTCTAAGCCACCCGAAACCAATTGTATTTTCTTGTATTCAATTGCAACTATCCTACAATGGTTGACACGCCCGTGACATTGAACCATTTCCGGTTTCAGTTTTTGAGATTGTAGTGGGTTACCGATGGTTACCCATTGAATTTCATCCTTTCCGAATTTGGAGAAACCATGATTTATGCTTCGTTCCCTGTGACATGTTGTTGTTTCGTGTTAATAATTCAAACCCATTAAATGACCTCTTCAGAGCTCTGTATTCTCTGATAAATTATCATTGTTTCTAATTCCAGCTCGTTTCAACATATCTTATTTATTTTCTTTTCAAATTAAAATTAAACCCGTTCCAATTATTTTTCTCATTTGCTCAGGTATATCCCGTATAGCTTGCAATTCGGAGAAAGGCGCAGAGTTCGGTCAATTGTTTGGTATTCAGGTCAATTTGGGGTCAAAGTTCAATGAAATCACTATATACTGTTTTGAATCGAGTTCATTTTTATATACTGTTCAATTTTCAATTCGGTCAAAAAGTCATGTTTTGGTCATCTTTTCGGTTTTCGGGTCACTTAGGGGTCACGGGGTCAATTAAACTTCATAATTATTGTTTGAATCGAGTTCACTTTTATGTCCTGTTCAATTTTCAATTCGGTCAAAAAGTCATATTTTGGTCATCTTTTTGGTTTTCGGGTCACGGGTCAATTAAACTTCATAATTATCATTTGAATCGAGTTCATGTTTATACCCTGTTCAATTTTCAACTCGGTGAAAAAATCATATTTTGGTCATCATTTTGGTTTTCGGGTAACTTAGGGGTCACCGGGTCAACTAATCCGGGTCAACCATACTTCACTTTCTGAACTGAAACAGTACGGAACTTTTGACACCTCAACTGACCCTGTAGCACTTCCCAGTGTCGAGATAAGCGAACACAGACGGACGGACGGACGGACGGATGGAAACTGCAAAATATATAAGAGAAATATAAATAGCTTAAGAATTGAATGGACCACATACCTGTGCCTCAGTCAGGTTCAATGAAGACGCCAAGTAAAGCCTTTCCGGTCCAACCATGTACTGCTGTCTCTCAAATTCCGCTTCCAGCCGCTCAAGTTGCTCAGGTGTGAAAATAGTCCGAACTCGCTTGGCCTTCCCAACTCTGCGAAGATTCGTGACTCCATCCTGTGATTTATCTCCTGTGGATTCAAATTGAACATTTCTTTGAAGCTTAGCAAAATCAAAAACTTCCTGTCCAAGTTCTGGGTTCATATTTCAGAAGATTAGAATTCGTGTTCAAAACGTTAGATTGACAGAACAAAATTGAGTCCAGAGTTCATAGACAGCGACAAGTCACAGCGATACCTGTTTCTAAGCATTTTAATCTGGTAAGCTTGTGTACAAGGTACACAAGTCGAAACTCGTTCATTTCAGCCACTGTCTAGCATTAGGTTCTTGGAAAGGAAGCTATTGACGATGATGATGACTAATGTATGAAATTATTAAGAAGGAAATGTAATACAGTTGATGTATCCGAGGTCATCATTATTTCTCAGTGCAGATAATAGGAGACTCTCTGACCGTTGTAATTTGCCTTTTGTGCCCATGCGAACAATATTACTTATTGACAATTATTCACATCTGGAATAGAATTAATTGCCAGCTTCACTTACTCAGAATCAGAAGATCGTATTTGCGCAATTATGCATTTCTGCGAAGTCGTAAACTGCAGAGGAGAAGACAGTAACGTATTGCGACATGCTGCATGCACTACGCTCAACCAAAGTTCAATAATTTACTCGCTGTTCATTTCAGATGCTTGATTTCGCAATATATCGGCTTTAGGCTTGACCCAGAATCAATTTCAGTAGTTGAGTCATGATTCTTAATCGATCTCAAGACAATAAAATATGGTCTGTTTTTCTAGAGTTCACCTTCCCACGGTGAACACTTCTCAGAATTAGACGGCTCGGTTCCAAGAATAGATTATTGTGTCTACTAGGTCATCTGGTCTGGAGTTATAATTGCTGCCATTACCCAATGCAAACAATAATCACTGATGCGCTGCGCGTAGGCGTAACATTTATGTGGAGCTTGGAATATTTAAATACACCAAAATGTTACACGATTTCTAAAATATTTTTCGGAAGTACCAGTATAATGTGAGAATGTAATTTGGCGTCACATGTAACATGTCACATAATATGATGTCTGAGGCTGAGTTTTGACTGCAAAATGCAATTTGACTTTTTAAGCGCAACATGTGACTGTTTCCTTTCATGAAAATTATTAATTCATGTAAACTTTAAACCTATACTGCTAATTATTTTTACAGGATCATTTGGAACAAATTGATGTAAGTAGTATTTGTTTTTGTATCAAAAAGTCGCAAATAATTTCTGACAAATTCAACACTTCAGCAAACGATTGACTTTCGTTGCATATGCTATGTCTATGTAATGTGAAAGCAGACAAGGAAAAAAGCTTACTCAATTAATAGTTAATTTTTTAAACAAAACATTTACCTATTGAAATTTTAAAAAAACTTTAAATTCAATCCCGGTTTGAATTTGAGACTATGTTATCCGTCAATTAAACCGAAGATTCTCAAAATCGCTCAGATATTACCACCATTTAGAATAGAATATATAAAATTAAAATTTTGAATTAAAGTTCAATACAGTAGGGTTAACTGAAAAACCACTACACTTACTAGAAAATGGCGGAATTCCCCTACTTTTTACAAGAAGATTTGCCCTATAAACGAAAGTAGGATACGCCAGAGACCAGAGCGAAATAGAAAAGCAATATTTATCAAATTTTTTACCCAGACATTTAAATTAGTCATAATTTAATGGTATTGGTTTGCGTTCCACACTAGACTATGGTGTGTTTACATTTCCCCATGCACTACTAGTTCCATCATCTAGAAGATACTACATCAAAGACTTATAGATTCAATAATCTATTTTTGAATAATGAGCTTCAGACACTCAGACGCCGTAAACAGTAAAATGAGATATATTTTACGAGTGCGGAAATTTTATGTAAATAATGATGCACAAATCATGCAAAATGCAAAACATAATTCAAATGCACCATGCGAACTGCTTTACTACATGTTCATTTCATACGCTGTAAATGTCAACAGACTCACATTGGTCCGAATGGCAAAAACCCAATTGGCAAAAAATTTTGTTTTAGGGGTTTCTGTAATTTTTAACTACTGTTTTAGGCCAATTATGAAAACAATGATGTTTTATTGTGTTATTTATAATCAACAATTCGGCAAGGTGTGGCTCCAGATTTTACCAATTGTTCCAAATGGTTCTCCTTTTTGTTAAGTATCCCAAATTAAATTTTGCCATTTTAACATTCTGAAATTCGAGCTAGTCTGTAATTGTTGATATCAACTCCGGGATTTCGGAATCCCAGGATTGGAGTTGTAGATCCCGGGATCCCGAATAAAAAAATTACGAAAATTAGAAGCAGAGAATGATCCAAGATGTGTGTGTTCTCTTCATGGACCATTCGTATTACATTATTGAGTGACTACATTAATTGCGGCTTGCGGCTGACATTATTATATAATTTAGTAAGATTTTAATTTGATGACTTTATTTGGCTAACTCAATTTTAATGAAGTGCACTGCTTGAGGAATACATAGAATTGGTGCTGTACTTCTTTATTCACGTTTAATGTTTGCAATTCACATTGTAACAAATTGACAATTTAAAATAGAAAATGACCCCGTGATTGAAAACGGTTCGGTATTGACATTGACACCACTAGCGTGAGCAGGTTCGCGAGTTTTGCTCAAGGAGATTAAAATTGAATGATATATTATGACAATTAAGCGGACAATAGATTTGAACGCGTAAAGTGTGCTAACACGTTTACCAGTATTGATTTTATAATTCAAAAATAAATATAGCATATTGTGTGAAACTGATCACAACAGCTTAATAACACGCGAAGCGTCAGTAAATAGCCTCGATTTTCGAATGTTAATTTTTTCACGCAGTTCCTATTGCTTGTAACTATTGGTTGAATTTTTCTCCAGCTCATTTTGGTGCTTGAAAATTTCATTCCCCGTCCACTTTGTCAAACGCATGTCATAGTTCTCGTATCCAGAGAAACGAATTAAACGCACTTAATGTCATCGCTTGTATTGTAAAATTATGTGAAACACGATGGTACGATGAAATGGAAGTCGGTAAAACAGTGACGTGATAGCGGCTTGATAATAAGCATTTTTTATTTAGCGACAAGGTGTTCATCTGTCACGCGCAAATTCAAATGACTTCATAGCTCATTTTCTGAAAAATGCTAGAATATGGATTGCAACAAGCTGTCAATCCAACTCGGTAATTCCTCAACACGGGTAACTTAGAATTGGAATCAAAGCAAGCCAAGGTTCGAATTCAGGAACTGGAAACATACGGAAATCACTATTGGTAACCACCCGAGGTAACCACTTGCGCGCATTTCGGCAAACTCAACTTAATCTAAAGTAGGTAGTAAGTAAAGTGGATAATATGAAAGAGTCAGTTGGTCACCATGTAGGTTTCTCCGTGCGCGGTTACTGGCTGTTCCCTGTTCCTGAATTCAACCGTATGGAGCAACCCCGAATTTGCAAATAAGCTTTTTCAAATATTTGAGAATATTTTGTTTACCTGCAGTAGCTCCACTCTGATTAGTTCCGTTCACAGCTGCACCCTTTTGCTTGTACGAATTCTGATTATTGTTGTTAAGACTTGTTTGAGCGGGAGCATAGGGATGGAATCGTTCCTTCTTGAGCGTCGTTTCGTTCCCCGTCTTCAGTTCCTGATTATTGTACTGATGACGGTTCCAGTCCATGGCCGTGGTCAGATTGACCCCATTCGCCAGTTGCTGTTGACGATGATGAGTATGAGCCTGTTGAACAATTCCGCTCTGAAAAGCCGCTCTGGCCGCTGCAGTGTTGAGTCCCAACAAGGAGTCAATTGTAAACGACTTCCCGTCCCCGCTCACTTTCTTCATCATCTTCTGCTTGTAATACGCTGCAGCGGACACAGCGCTCAATTGACCACTTCCCATCTCCAGCTCATCCTGACCTCCATGAACTCCCGCGTAGCCTTGTCCATGATGACCTCCGAAGGTCCCATTTGCTCCGAACAGGGCTGGAGGAAACAGGAAGTGGGACATTGCAGCTGGGTCAAAGGGACCGTAGCCCGTCATCTCTTGTGCTGGTGAGGCGGAGGTGTTTGGTGACACGGATGGACTTCGTCCAGTGACTCCTCTTGCCTGAACTGAGTTCTGATGATGCTGAGCGGCACTGAAGTCAAAGACGGACGCGAGGTTGAAGGAAAACGGATACGTCAGAGGAACCGGATTATGCATCACTTATTGTCCCAACCAAGTAACTGACCACTTTCTGTTCCGAATTTGGAAACAAGACGTTGGGATTGACAGATGATGTACTGCACGTGCTACTGGGTGACTGAGCGTCCCGAATCCTGACCAGGATGATCTGTGTTGGTGAACTGATTGGACATTTGTGAGTGTGACGGTCTTGATTCGGCGGAGGTTCTTGAGGCTTCGTGGTGACAGAAGCTCATGATGAGCGTAATGATGATCCGTGGAGCCGAGGGAACCGCATCAGCTAAGCTTGGCCAAAAAACTCGGGGAGCTTGGGATTGGAGTGGGGTGAAAGTGGAGGTGGGCTAGGGGCGGGGCGTTCCTAGTCTCTAACAAGACAGAGGGTTGGGCTTCGGCTGGGCTCCCTGCTTTTCACTGGGGTTGTCTTCAGTTCTGCCCAATTTGGCAGAAACTCAGAAGAAGATGTGATGAGCAGATTTTCCTAATTACTCCAATCAAGTTTGGAACAGGAGAAAATTCCACAAACCGCATTGTGATTTTATTTCAATCAGAATTACCTGCAATTTACTCAATTATGCTGTACATCAAGTAGGCAATGGGCAATGAGCAATTATGGGTATTCCTGGACTGAGCTTGACCGAATCTCTACATGCTTGTTTGCATATCTTTTGGATATTGGAATTTCATTCAAGTCAAGACTGGAAAATTCTGCTAATGCTTCTCTTCAAACCAAAACAGATTCACAAGCTAACAGACAGTTGTAATGTAATGTAGTCCATGAATAGAATTACACGGAATTAGCCAAACTCGATGATAAGAAATGAAATGCAGGAAAATACTTGGTTTTGAATAAAATTCACAGTATATTAAATGTTTTATGTAGTTTTTTGTGAAAATATGTACTTACACACTTATACATAGATCACAGATCACTGAATATTCGAATTCGAATGGCTTTCAGACTCGGAACTTAGAATACGTTTATTCAAAATTCATATTCCTCCCAAAACGTCTCGGGTCTCGGAATGGCTTTGAGTGCTACAGCACATGTTACATCCCCTAATATTTTTTGTTCACAGTCTTAAACCTTAGTCAATTACGATATAATCTATAATTATAATTATACCCTAAAAGACGCCAGCCAGGCTTTGCGTAAAATATTTGCGCATTTGCCTTAATCAGGGACACGACCATATTTTCATGCCATCATGTGTAAATTGTTGTTCCATAAACACATTTACATTACAGCCCGAAATTGTTTATTGCCTAAAATTATTCAATTTTTTGACTCTGCTGAGCTTATGTTGAAATAGGTGGCCTAATACATTTAGGTACATAATCTGTTCAATTATTTTTACAATTTTATATTTTATAGCCAATTATTTGAAATTCTATTATGATCAGACAGGTGCGGATTTGTATCCATCGGAAAAGTTCAAATTTTGCAAACCAAAGTAGCTTGGACTATTTTTTTCAAACCAAATCTAACAAATGATAATTAAATTTTTAGGACACTTGTCGACTTCGAACCTCTGATCTCTAATTCTAAGACAATACAATTATTGCGGAAGTCATGTCAAGTCAATTCATACTCCAGACGAACGGACGACCAGAGAAACCACGGATTCAGAAATCTTTGCGTTGCGGTTTTATGTGGAACATTAAAATTCTCATTATCATCAAATTTCATAATTCATAGGGCGTAGAATGTAGAATTAAGAGTTGACAATGACAAAGAAAAATTGACCGGACGTGTGTGGAACTCGTGAGCATTTTTTTTTAACCCTTTCCAGAAATTGATCTCCCATATCCTATGTATATTACAATAAGGATGAAGATTTAGCGACACGCAACCAACTCAGGACTTGGATACGATTCCACTTTCCATCATGATGCAGTGCTTGAGCACATTCGCCTGTTCGAGCAGGTCTGAAATCGGATACTTGAGGGTCTAATTAATCCGCCTCCCTGGCCGCTTCGGCAGGCCTCAGCCTACATGAGTTGATATTGTAGTGGTTCTTCGTAAGCGAGAGCAGAAGACAGGAAGCGACAGGAAATCAAGATGAAAGGCAAGTTAATATGATTCTATGTTTTTTTATTACTATTAGGCGTATAAACTAAATACATGAACCATTTCAATTTCATATCGGGTTTCCTTCAGCTTACTGTCGTGTGAATCAAGAGAAGAAAAAGTCACAATATTTAGTACAAAGAGTGAATGTAATGCAGTAAAAAAGTGAGGCCTGAAATCCCAAATCTCAACTATTTGGTCGTCCATCTGGTTAAATGGAAAGGATGAGGTTGAATTAGTAAAAAAGTAAGTCGAATAATCCTTGGAACCTAATATCTGTAAAATGAAACGGGTGTATATTCAAGATAAATGGTCAGAAGCTTTCAGTTTGGTGATTTACCTGACTTAGAGGGTGATGGCTTGGATACGGTAATTGTCTCACCCTTTCGAAAAGAGATCTTTGTGTGTCTAATTGTAAAAACATTAAAGTAGCTTCAAATTATCAAGATTTTAAAAAGCTGATGAAAGAACTCCTCAGATTTTTGAAAATAAATGGCAAAAAGTCATAAGTTGTTTCCAATGCCTTATTAACACATAAGTAATGTTTATTTTTCGCGAAATGTCACGACCAATCTTCCATATCAATGTAACGCTAATTTTGACAGCATTTGCTGAAAAAGGTCGGAAATGATCTTTCATCTGATTCAAAAATCAAAATTTCGAATTTCCTGTTCTTGGGTATATTGTAGAACTTTTTACCAATTATCATCTTTGTCTCGGATTTCCAGTGACGGTAATTTTCAAAATGGACGGACACTCTGTATTTTCAAGCTTGTTGTGCACCTAGTATAAAACTACGAATATTGGACGATGGGCAAACCATAGTTGTTAACTTTGAGGCATGTGACATGACACCCTGTGTGAATGAAATTATGTTCCGAAACCGGAGATTGAGAGAGGGGCCGAATTACTGTAAGTGCTTTTGCTTAATCATTTACTTGAAAGTAATTGTTTGTATGCCGGTGGCATCTCAGTTGAGTCTTGATGGAACTACTACTGCCACTCGCATTCCTACCTATTTTCACTTCTCTCTAAAATTAAGTGTTAATGGAGAAGACGGGATTTCATTCTATAAAAGGAGTTAAGAAAATTCAGCGGCGGATGCATGGTTGTGTAGGCAAACTCTGTCGGAAGGCTGCACTGAAACCATTGTCTGTAGTACATATGTAGTAGCAACACCTATGGAAAGATCATTCACAAATATGATGAAAATATTCTGTACAAATCGCTAAAGTGATTTGTATTTGTCAGGAATGGAGTTATTGATTGATTGATTATAATTTAAAAATCAAAATCATTAGAAATTCGATATTTTTAAAATTTGGATTCTGTTCTTTCCACATCAACATACAAGTATTGGGTTAACTTTCTCCGTTTGTGCCGTGTATGCACGTACGGTACAGGTGGTTGGTCAAATGTATTGATCGCGCTGCACATACAAGTGTAGTGTAGATTTAAAATATTCTATCTGAAGCTTTTAGGACAAATTAACGACAAAATGTAGTTTTAACATAACCTATTTTTTAAATTCCAAAACCTATGTTAAACATTAGATATAACGCAAAGTGATCGCTTCGCAGTCTGTGCCCAATGGCCCATTTCTGTGAGAATGAAAATCATGAACTAAGTAGTACAAATGACCTACTAAAATTCTGAATGTTGTGCCTAATTGTTCATTTGATAATAGTACTAAAACACTTAATCAAAAGTTCTCTACTTAAACACGCCAGTAGCAACTCAAATTCGGCGTTACACAACACACGTCGAATGGAATTTTACCTCAGCCGCTTAAAAAGCGTCCCGAAGATCCTGCCCTGTACAGATGGAAATGAGTGAGAGTTGTTGAGGGTTGAGGTTGAGAATTGAAAAGGTGACACGCGCCGCACTCTTGGAATTACATCTTAATGCTGGGACCAACTAACTCTGAACCATGTTGATGATAATAAAATTAATGTAATTTATCCCTTCAACTTACCACAAGTCTAATTTTAACAAAGAGCTTTAATAAGTGCTAAAAGCTTCATGTAATAAAAGTCTCTAATTGAAACTAAACCCTTCTTGTTCTGAGACAAGACTTACAGGATTTCAAAAATGCAGCAGAATGGAAACACTAATACATCTTCTTCTTGTTCCTTTCCCTGTTCACGACCGTTCACGACGATAAGTAGACACTTCATACTTATAGTGTGTTGTATAGTGTGAAGTGGATTGTATCGCACGGCAGAATTGGTGTGCCTTTTTGGCATACAAACCTCAAGCATTTGATTTAAAAATAAATTAACTCCGGATTTATTCAGTTGACGATAAGCATTATAAAAAAAATATGAGTAGAGCCTTGCATTCGGCTAATTTAAATATTTAGTGTATCTTAATAAATTGATTGACATGCTTCTCGAATTTAACGTCTGGGTTTGGTAGTGCGTACAAGAAGGGCTTTTCCTCAAGTTCTAAGGTTTGATAAATAAAACAATTAAGCCATATTCTTACGGACAAATACTCGAACCTCGAACCTTAAAACTTTTGGAACAACTCTCGAACATACATTATGCTGAATTTTTTCAATAGAAATTTAAATTGTTCTAATTGTTCTAAGGACATGGGATTTGGGTTCCATGTGAATATTATGGACAGCATAACTAAATTCAGTTATGGGGTACCTAAAGCGTTAAACATTTGCAATGCGGCGGGCGGATAATGACATCCCGTGCATTCAACTTGGAAGGAAGCTGGGGTTAACTCCATGTTACACGTTGGTCTTCTTTCAGTCATTAACTCAGAACTTTTGCAGTTAAGCCTGCTTATACAGCTTATATTTATGGTTCAGTTCAAAATATGTAGTAAGATTTGTGGTGCAAACATTTATGGTAAAGTAAATTATGAGCTTAATCTGCAAATGTTTACATTCTCAATCTGATCCCTACTTACTCTCGTACATACATTATTTACCAATGAACTAATTAAAGAGATGCATAGGAATGAATCAGAAAAAGATCAATTAATAAATTAATCATACGATGTATCAACCGCAAAGCTCATTCACAAAGCTATATGCGTGTTTGTGTAGTATAAACAAATCTTTATTTATTTTTGTGTCACTTAGCTGAAAGCAGTATTTTCTTATGCAGTTAATCTGAAGTGACATCCTAATATACTTGAATTACTTTAATGTGATTTGCAAACGTTTCCATTCTACTAATTGCATTTTGCATTCCCAATAAAGTCGCTAGAAAATCTGTGAATTTCTTTGACGAGAAGTTGGAGCAGCGGAGCCAGGAAATTGGTAAACTTGGCATGTTTGGTTGAAGTGATTTACTAAATTAATTAAAACAGTAGCGAATGCTTGAAAATGTAAGGATGCACTCTTCCAATGTACCGCATTATTATGTAAAACTATAGATGAATGCTGAATTTGAGACCACAAATGAAGCAATAAACACAGTTGTCGGTGAAGTCCAATTCTTCTTATTATTGAAAAAAAGGAATGTAGTTCAAAATGATCTGATTTGCTGATGTTTAATTTTCAATTCAAGTCGCACTAATGTTTCACCTTTGTCCAATCCCATATCTCATTAACTCATTACCTCTGGTCAGCCAGTTGTACTTGTAGCAGCAACAACAGACAACAGTTGTATTCAAATCATCAGACTTTGAATGGAAAATCGAAACGCATCTGTTATCAGTTATCAGTTAACGTGTACATCATACAGAAAAGCTTATGAGCTGAGTACGAGGACATGTTTCCACATTTACTACCACCTGATTTTCTTCTCGAGTCAGAAGAGCCTATTACTTTGGAGTTTATGACACCCTCTCATAAAATGTATTTAGAGTCACAATTACGTACATTCAAACTTGCCGTCATACAACATTTAATCGTCGTAAAGAGATGAAGATTGTTCAGATTAGTGAGAGATCTGTCTATAAGTATAGAGATTATTAGTGCTTTTAGAGTAATGACTCGGATCATGATCTTCGCAGAGTGACAAGAATGTTTATTCGTAAGGGTTGGAAGGCATTTATTAGGGTAGTTAGAGAGAGGAAGCATGTCATGAAACATCTTAATTTTGTCAGCTGATTTGGATTTGATACCGTCTTGTGGGGCCGAGGTATAAAACAAACCTTATTTCCCTCATCTTACTGGGCAGAACACTTCAATTAATTCAAACTCTTGATATTCAGGAATTTAGCAGATTTCATGGATTCAAGTCAACGCTTCATCTCCATGATTAGCAGTCCACTTTTTCACTTCCTTCACGCTTTACGGTGAAATTCATCAAAAATCAAGCTGAATGTTTTAATAGACATAGCGACAATTGGGCGGATATGAAAAATGGGTTGGAGTTAATTAGGTTTTTTTTTTGCAAAATTATAATAGTTCTTTATTCAGACTTCCACGGATAAATGATTATGTCAATTATTGTGATTATGTTAATTAAGTTGATTTAGGTTAGATTATACTAATGTTTTGTCGAGATGAGGGTTTGTGCGGCGTAATGCTTTTCTTACACAAGTTATTATATGTTAAAATAAAATCCTAGCTTAATATTCTGACATACTATGTATAGCTATGTATGTATGTATGTATGTATGTATGTATGTATGTGTTCAAGCTATGGAAAATCTCTACCAAATTAGCAACACATAATCGAACTAAACCCAATAATTATACCACTGCTTGGCATGTTTAACAATTCCGCCCAATCGACCCCGCCTAATTGTGCTGAGTGAAAGAAAAGAAAATGCGAAATTATTACTTAGCTAATTACATTGCATAAAAATTATGTAGATGTCTTTTATCTCAGATATAATCAATCATCCTTTCAGATTTGCAATTGAAAGTTTTTATCTTTGAATGCTTAAATAATTTTTAGATTTTGGTTCAAAGTTCAAATGCGCGATTATTGCCGGTAAATGATTACTATGCAAATTATTAAGGCATTCATCTCTCATCTCAGCCATATTTCTTACTTGTGTCTAACTTCATTTTATCATACTGTTTCAAAGACTTACGAGTAAATGATCATTTTTGTCAAACAAATTTTAGAAAATTGAATTTTAGTTCATAATCAAAGTTTTCATAAGTTTCATAGCTCGAAAGACAAGTTTTTGGTTAATCAAATGTTAGAATACGAGCGGATAAAGTACTTCATGTTTGTTTTTATTCAAAAGACATGTTAAAACTTCAATGGAAATGCTCTTTAAATATATATCTGAACATCTTTGAAAATATCAATCTACAATACATCATTTAGACCTGGTTGTACATTTCAGGAACTTTGAGAAAAATGCAAATCGACATCGGGGAAAGAAATCAGCGAGACGTACATAGATGAATACGTAATTATTTAATGAAACTTATACGTAAATGAAATAGTTGATGAAATTTGCATAATTCGTTATGCTGTTTCGTTTAGTACATACATATAATAAGCATTAAGCATTTTGCAATGTCTCCGCTTTACAGAAATGATAGCCTTGACTTGCCCTATTAACGTATCACTTGATTCATTCAACCGAAACCAGTTAATTATGATTATGAAATTAATCGTACCACCAAATCTGAAAACTGCAATGCATCTATTCGATTGAATTGGCAATTCGTAATCATAGACGTAGAACGACTAACGATATGGTGCTGCTCTCTACATGAATTGCAGAAGAACTCTCGACTGTGTAGCAGTGAAATTGGTGAGATGGCGGTGACGACTCTAAGTTCACTTTCGGGAAGCCAAGCCAGCGAGAGCAGCTGACTTGTATTTACCAATAATTCAGCAGAATATAAATGTAAACAGTATGCTGCTGGACGAGGAGGGGGGGATGATGGATATAGGGCTTTACAAAGCAGGCGCTAGGCGCTGTGCGATCGTTCGTTCGTGGAAGACAAAGTAGTGGCAGTAGTGGCGTTCTGGGTTTTGGGATAGGGGACGCAGAGCTGGACGACCACCACCATACCAGATACCAGCCAACCCGAACTTGACGTCAGAATCAGAAGACGAAATTCGTGCATATGAGTCAAGAAGCTCTTGCTTTATTAGTCAGGTTGCAGGTACATGAATCAAGAGTGGGAGCTCATATTTATTTTGCATTAGAGACCATTAGTTGTAAGTTGTAACAAGGGAACTATTAGTGGTTCTTAGGTGGACGACGACGTTGAAGAACGTAGGGTTCTGCTCTTTGTTCCACGGACTCTCTTGTATTGTGCAAATCGAGCAGTTGAGCTCTGAAGGTGGAAGAGGACGGAGCACAGAAGACAATCAATCAATAGTCAACCAGTGCCTTTCTCAAGCATCATGATGCACTGACTTAGAACAAGTGCCCAGACCCTGCTCCAGTGGACAAAGTTCCTTTGCCTCTTCCGCAAATAGACCAAGGACCACGAAGACCCTTTCATCGTCTCCATAAAAGGACTTTGTCCACTGCCCCACACCACCACTCAAACTCAACATCTTCCAGAACCCACTTGGAACATCAAGTGCTGAGAGAACCCTTCGCCATTAGCAGAGCCAGCGCTGAACAAACATCATATGTCATACTGACAAGACAACTGACTGGAACCTCGCCAGTTCAGCTGGACACATAAATATCAGACGTCGTCAGTCGTCACCCAACATGAATGCAAGGGTCCAGGGATTTGATTTTGTAAGTTCATCTACCAAACTAACTTGGCGCTTTTATGTTCAAACACTCCTACCTCCTATGTCCTACTTGACTATAAACTGCATACGGAAATAGTAAATATACAATATAACTATGAACTAGTTGATGATTGATGATGAGCGAAGCAGTCAGGATTAGGATCAGGATCAGTCCGCTAAAACAGTTCACCTGAGGAATCGGTCTTACGCTGTAGTTGTGCGTTCGCGCGAAATATGACATATTGGCGTATCGAACCTGAAATGAATGTCAGACTAGATTAGAACGTATGTCCTCTGAGCTGCTTCCCGGGCTTTAGTGGAAGAATGTATGTCAAGTACGAAGTAGGAAGTGTTAAAGTGTAAAGGGACGCGTAACATTACCGACGTCTTCAGACGTATTGCTGTTGTACGAGCTTAGCTGTCGACATTCAGTCAATTGTTGATTGTGGTCATGGTCAAGTCAACTAAACAAAATTAATGCGCAATAACAGGCAGTAACTGTCACACCACACTATCGTGAACCAGTATTGTAGTTTTGTAACGTAACGTGAACAAACGGCATGCCACCAAAAAATTGTTGAGATTGAGTAGAATAATAATCTTGAACGGAACGTCGATCATGCTTATCATTTCATATGCATTGCATACGTTAATAATGTAGTTAGTAACTGAAGCGTCGAATCTAAACTCGTCTCAACTGTGTCTATGACTCCACGCTGAGCGAATAGGACTACATCGTTGTTCATCCCGTCGCTGTCGAAGAAAGAAATGAAGTTTTTTAGGATCAGGTGCAAATAATTAAAGGCATGAGAAAGGCGAATGCATTTGGAACACAGTAGGAAAAAAAGCTGCACGGAAGCGAATATTCCTTGATTTAATGCATGCAAAAGCTGGTGCAGCAGGGTATTGCGGAATCAGAATATTCAGTACTGTCAGCTGAAGCTGACAGTAATACTTATTTTTTCTGAAAGAGTCAGGTGTAAGCTGAATATTTCTACTTTCGTGTTACATGAAGATTACTTGGGCAAATGGAAGGGAACGCGAACGAATCCAACCACTCAATTATTTAGGTTTGTTGGAGTAGGTAAATTCATAGTCATGCACTACGCGCTCCAAGTTGTGCACCTACTGTGCTGTGTTGGTGCACGAGTTCCTGTCAGTGTATTGTAGCTTGTAGCATAATGTCAGAAAAAGGGAGGAAGTTGGTAATTTGATGAGAGAAAGGCCCATGGCAATGGCAGTCACACGAAGTTTGGACATTGAATTATTTGAGTCCCATGATGCTGTTACCGTTAGGAAGTCAGTCCAGTCGCATCGTACGTCAGGTCACATCAGGCATATTCTTGGGAAAAAGATATACATAGTAGCCTGTTCCAAAATAGATCTATCCCCCGCCACCACCACCCCAAGCATCAGATAGCCTGAAGCTTGTGCCGTTGGTCAAGGGTACACTGACCACTGAGGCTCTTACAAAAGAAAGTATAACAGTAGAAACAGCGACAAATACTCAATATATTCTTGCTTTTCCTTAAAATAATAACAAAGCGACTGCGTCTATTTTGGAAAGGTTTTCTTTGACTGTGTGGGCTTTCCATAAGGGTACAGACAGAGAAGAGGACTTATTGTACTGTACAATCGGAATAGGAGGTCGTATCATTAGTCATTGTCATTCCGCTCAAACCATTTCCGGAAATAGATGCACACATACAACAAACGTAGACTCAAAAAATACAATTAAAAAGTGCTTTCAATGTGTTCTGAGCTTTTGCACGAAGCGGACTCATATGCGAAAGGAGAAGGTCACTTAGTCTACTAGTAGTGCGACTGAGACAAAAGTCATGGTCACGCTCTTGAATCTTGAATTATGCGTAAATTGTGATGTGGTCGGCATTCGAATCTATGAAGATTCGATGAATTAATTTACTTATCGTATCTATGTATAGTCCTAGATTCTAGCCACAGGCGAATGCGGATTGAATTCGGGATTAGGATACCGGCCGAGGAGGTAATCACTTGCGCGAGTTTCGGCAAGCCTAACTTAACCTAAACTAATGGGTGGTTACCATGATACCGTGGAACTTTATCTATGTGTGGTTACCACGTGTATCCTATTCCTGAATTCAATCCGAATACGAAATGCAAATAGCGTTTGATTGATCCGATAGTTTTGTTTCAAAAAACAGATCAGTTTACGTGATTCTAGGTGAGCTTCTGTAAATGGGTCATACAGAAAAATAATGCGTAGCATTATGGATGTAAACTGGACGGAAAAGCACTAATAGCAAATCAGGTCACGTTAATTTATTGTAGTATGTAGGAGAGTGTATGTATGACATGGATTACTGGTTTTAGCTATATAGTAGTAGGCAAATGTTGCCCCAGTCATTTGTCCTCCAGTCCTCCTCCATGATCGTCTGACTGGAAGCATGCACGAGTCAGCTCTACTGCGTCTCTTCGTGATTTGCTTCATATGATGCTCAGAGTGTGTGTCGTCGGGGTGGTAGGTGCCAAAGAGGCAGTTGTTGGGCGGATAAAAGTAATTTCAGGATCTTTGTTTTCCGTTTTTTGTAAGCACTTTTTGACTAGAGTGAGTGAGCTATGAGTGTGCCGTTTTCTTTTGTCGTATTTGCACTACGTTTCAGAAAAGTTGCGCACAATATTAACATTCAGCAGGGCAGGGCATTCATTACAAATTACAAAGACCACAGATGATGGTACAATGCACAATGCACATGGTCTCATCTCTTCTGGCAAGGCAAGATGCTTGATTACCTTTACTCTGTGATGATGAATTAGAATTTAGCATACCCATGAGGGCCATGAGACTACAACGTGTTAACTCTCTAATCGAGTACCACTTTTGCTTGTTCCTGCTTTGTTAAGTGTTGTATCCGTCCGTGTACTACATACGCAGAATCAGTGTCAGTTCTATGCAGCTTCACAATCAGAAATGTGGACTAATTGATAGTTTTCTGTAAACAGGAGTAAGTACTAACACATAACATACTCTGGAGGTAGATCAAAGCCCAAAAATCTAAAGAATTTGGAATTTTGGTAGTATTCCAATCCAACTAGTATTCTGATATTTTGATTTTGTGGGCATGTGAAACATTCATCCTGGTCAAATCGTTTGTTTCTTACGTACTTTCATTTTACATTCAGTTCAGTAAAATATTTGCATGATATTGCATCAGCAGTTTTCATGGTCAGCTGTAGAGATCGTTTTGTCCGTACGATTGAAGTATGTATGCGTGATAAGCAAATGTGATATGATAGCACTAGCACTGCTTAAATATGTATGTCGTCTGTCGTCTCTAGAAATCAGACTTTATTAATTTATAACTTTGTAATTGTAGGTTTTCGAATTTTCTAAATTCAGTTTTCAGTTGAGTTGCTTTTCAAGAAGGATGTGATGTGTAATTCGTGTTGCATAACGTTAGCCAGATCTCATTGCACTATTTTATGTGTAAAAGTAGGGATTATGGAATAGAATATGATATGAATCATGTTAAATGCGATTCAGCCTCATGTTTACCTACACAGTATTGCCAAGTAACACGTAACTCCGCACTGCAGTAAAAGGTAAAACGTAGAATCGCAAAAAAATAGGGGTTTGTACGGCACTCAGTAAATTCGCAAACAGACTTTTTATGAAAATATATTTGGGTCAAGTTGAGCAAGTTGAGACGGGCTTATCTCCGTACACTACTGCTTTGGTCTGGAACACGTGTGTTTAATTATTGAGTGTGTGTGTGGTAGGTGGTAGTGGGTAGCGGGTGCAGTTGCTGAGAAATGCGAAAGCGTCTAGTGCAAATAAGGATAAGTACAGAGATCCTGAATACTACAAGTAAATAGTTTCAGGTTGGTTTCAAATTGCCAATATCATGCTAACCAAGATGCTAATATGAGCGAAAAAACAGATTCAGCTTTCTGGTTAGTTTTATCACTTAGTAAGCGTGTGTACATTAGCAGATCATGATTGAGCATAGTGCAAGTGCAAGATTTTCCAAAGAGTCTGCTTCGAATCAGAGTCACTTAATTGAAGGAAACAATAGTCATCCACTCGGGCCACAGACTACACTAACCTTGAAAGCTAGATGTAAGTCTGGTTTATGTCGTACCGCACAGATCACTCAACTACCACCAAATAGCATAAAAATGGAAGGTTGAGCTGAAATTGACTGTTCACACACACCCTTCTGTATGTACGCACCTGCAATCAGCCCTGGTTCATGGTGGACGAGCTGTTATACAACATCCAACAACCACAATCAGTACATGAATGTCAGTTGGGCTTGCATGAGAGATTCTGGAGTAGAATAATGGGGAAAACAATTCGCGGATCATCATCCAGTCCAGACTCCTTCGTGTACATTTATAGTTCGTAAAAGAATGGAAGTGTAGCTTATCCACATCCATAGAATCATAGAATGCTCCGCTTCTTTTGCCTTCAGAGCCGCTCTGCTGAGAACTAAAGCAAAATGATTTGACAATAATTATGTAAGCTGCATTTCTTTCATGACTCCATGATTTTCTTTTACGGCCGATGAATGCACGAGATTTTGAAGAGTTAGAGCTATTTAGCCTGACGTTGATTATGTAACTTCAGAGCAGAAGTCTTAGCAAAGGGCGTGGATGGCATTCTGACGCTTGAACATGTAACATGACCACGGTCCATGTGACCGCTAATTATACGAATACAAATAGTACCTGATACATGAATTCAGCATTAAGTAGTCGAACCATTTTGACTTCAATGGTCTATAATATAATATTATTCTTTGTAGTACTTAATTACTTTAAATATATCATTAATTTTTTGAATTTCTTCCAGACAATTGAATGTCATCAAGTGAGCGAAGTAGTAAATTGTCTTTTCCACTCAATTCTCTTTCATCGAACGATGGGCAAGTATCACTTCAGACAAGAAGGAAAATATTCGATTGGAACCATTGGATATGAAGACATCGACTGTGACTTTATTGATTTAACATACGTAAGTTAAGTTATGTAACCTTTGTTTGTTTTTTCACATACAACTTAATAGATAGTTGAGAAGATTCACTATTCTTCAGACGTATCCCTATTATCCTAATCTTTGAAATATGTATCTGGTCCATGCACGCTGAGAACGCATGAAACCCCAAGATTCTTCCTAACGAATAAGTAGTCTTTTCATTGTGAATATGTGAGCAGAGTTCCGGGGTCGTTGATCTTATATGCGTATCCAGGAAAGCAGAAGCTGGTTTATTCAGATGGAGAGAGGAATATTTGGTCTTTCCTATTTTGAACTTTACTACTAGGTTTTCACCTTTTAAGGGATATCGATATTAGTTCACGGAACGTTATTTATAGGTACCGACAGAAGAGACAGTTGTTTGTACAGGTTATTGCTTTCCCAGTGCCTTCATCTGCATATACATATGTACCATATGCAATTGGGAAACCGAAACCTATCATTGATTTTCTGATTTTTTAACTTCCGGGTTCTACTGAGAAGGAATCTGTTTCCATATTTTAAAAGTGCGCTAATTTCGCCCAAAAATAGTGTAAACTCAGAGTGAAGTAAAGTGAATGCAAAATTGGCTACTTAATAATTTATTTCCTTCTATCATCTACTTTTGTAAAGCGGAGAAAATCAGACCCAATTATGGCCTTCCTTGTTGGCTATGCAAGAGTCACAACGATACTTAATGTTTCTCATTGACAGATATGCTACAATCGCGCAGTCGCAGTATAATACATCTTACATCTCCCGGAAAATCATGTCCATGTCGACGTTTGTTCACCTAGCAAGAATTTTGAGACAATAGTACGTGGACAACTAATATTGTCAAAATTGTTAGTACATAAAACACGATTTATAATAAATATAGCGCGGCTGAGGCCACTACAGGCCGGATAGGTCGAAGCCGGAGCGGGATTGAAATCCAGACATTAAAGGTTCTGATATTTGATTAGGTTCGATGCGCTTCCACTTCACTGGTGAGAACCATGAATCAACATGTTGTGGAGTTTGATCAGGCCGTACGAGATCCGAATAATGTGACTGAAAATGGGATCCGTGGTGGCCAGATTTCACTGGAATTTTATAATAAGAAGAAAGTGAACTGGCCTTTCAATTCAGACAGTCAACCATGGGAAGTGTGGACTATACGAATCGAAATCAAAGCTATACGGAGTGAAATTGGTAAGTGACAGTGTCGCATCACAGATCATCGTCCAATTTACAATGGACTGTGAGTTGTTTGTCATGTGAATGTGTTATGTAATTGCAGAAAGACAGATGAATCGGGAATACTTGGGAGAACTGGTTGGAGACAAGGTTGTTTTAATTGCTGAAGTAGTGAACCGACAGTCGTATCTTCCCAAACTCGCGAGCCAGGCTGATGTTGGCTTAATATTTGATACCACGTTCCCAGACATTCAACCATACTTATTTCGGGTAAGTCAGACCGAGTTTGAAATTCTTTTGGGATTTGCTTCTTAATGGGCTTCTGTATGGTGACAAGCTTTAGTTTGATGCAAGTGACGATGACATGGCTTTAAACCTTTTGCATGAGCTAAGTTGTAAAAGTAACAATTGGCTGTTCGTACGTTCAAATGTAAGCTAATGTTGAGATGTGGGATTTCGTGTTTACTCATTCCGTATTTCCTGTTCCAGATATCGTATGAAACGTTCTCTAACCCCAAGAACTCCCGGATAACGTCTTTCGTGACCAGATTTTTAAACTCGCTTGCTTTTTAAGCCTGTATTGCGATTCTGTTGATCCACCGGACTAATTAGCCAAATCTAAGAAGCAATTGTTTTTCTCAGATCTCTCACACAACCACCACGCCACCCTCCTCCGCGTCTGTTGGGAAAACGGTTAGAAGAATATTTAGGGAAACGCTACTGACCTACTGATCCACTTGAGCCAGCTATGATTCAAAATTCGTCGTAGTAATATAGTTTTATCTTTTTTCAATCTGTGATGTGTGATGATGGGTAGACACGAGCAGGTGTTTTTTTTTCTCTCCAAAGTTTCGCAGGGAGTAATATTTATGAAACTCAACTCAAAATTAAACCAGTCGTGTTCTGGATGTCCATGGAGCTTGACGAGTCAATGACCATGTGTGTAAAGTACAATATGTTGTCAATAATCTTAGTGTCGTGTTGCATAAGCCCTGTCGATCAATAACGATTTTGAAATTATCAACAAGTTTGCCTATTCGCCTCGCGAATCCTTTGTTTCTTGGGCACAATGAGCTAAGTTAGTGCATCTCCTGCATGCCTCATACGCCTGATGCCTCAGTTATGACACGAACGGTAATTGACAACGAGATTTCTGTAGTAATACTATGCACTTCTTTTCTATTACTCTTCTACTGCCGTGTACATTTCGCTGTTATTTCTTTTGCTAGAAATGCAGCTTCTCAGGTGGCGGTGGGACAGCCTAAGATAGGACTAGGAACTAAGAACTAGATTAAGCGAGTATTAGAACTTGTCGATACAATACTCGAGTTGGTTCATTCGAAAACAAAGTCAGGACCTTATCAAGCTTCATTGAGATCATTGACATTCGTGGTTTTACAGACAGTTTCATAAATAGAGTTGCCAGGCAGGGATATTTTCAAAAGCTCGACACGTCGACACTAGTGACGATAAGCCGAACTAGGCCTCGTCCTTCTTTTCACTTAGCTGACTTATGTATAACTTGTAATCTACTCGTATACATATAGATAGAAGATACAAAATGAAATGTTAGCTCTTAGATGATGACACTACTGATAGGAGCGGTCTGCGTCGAAATTACGGGCAGGAGGATTGTGTGCAAAAAAATTCATTTCACCTACATTGTGATACTTGTATAGTCCATACTTTAAATACTAAGTAGCAATTAATTAATTAGGATGAGTCACACTTTGTGAAAATGCTTGAACTTGTTTTTATATTCTTGTTCCGTACCTTACACTATTATGTGAAATCGATGACAAACTAGAGATAAAATAGTATTATTCTACTCGTAAACTCGTATGTAAATGTAAACTACTCAGATCGTCCAAAATAATCTGAACTCGAAAATAAATAGCGCATAGGTTAAGTACGGTAATGAATTACACTGTAAATCGTAGAACTCTGAATCAAACAATAAATCGAAGCTAAACTAGCTTCACTATTCTCAATCTGCACTCCAGGACTTCTTGCTGCTTTACCTCAATTTATTTAATTTTAACTCACAATGCAATTCTATTTCCCTCTGAAAACTGTATGGAAATTGTTCTTGTACATCATGGGATCGCTCTGCTCATTAATCAGAGTGCGTTGTGGCCGAAGGCTTCTGAATGGGTTTCTGGAACAGGGACTGGCCAGTCTCAAGTCAGAACATTCCCTCAAGATGCGGTTCGTATCTTGGACTCCTTCCGTTTCGGTGTAAGAAGTGGTCACCACCACATCCGCCCTGTCTGGAGTCACATGAATTGAGTGTCAAATGTGGCCACGTGGATTACCATCGCTGCTATCAGCAGATCCATACAATTGACGATTGACATACTGAGTAGAGGAATGGTGGGAGCCCAGGAGTCCTTCCCGTCGAATCCCGTGGTTCGGTAGATTCCGCAGTTGAAGGCACAAATGATGTCCGGCTTGGAATAGGCTGCCGAGTTGCAGTAGTCGTGGTACATGAGACCAGGAAAGTGCTCAATCTTGAGGTCGCAGCCCTACATCAATACATATCAATATCATGAATCCTCGAATTGGAAGCATTGGGTTGACTCCTTACCTCTGCCTTACAAATGCCACAGAGTTCATAAGGTTGTGAATGGGCTGAGAGTTCGGGCCCAATGAGAACGATGTTGAGGATCTTGAGCTGTGGCAGTAAGTGGAGAAGATAAGTTTCCCATTTGATAGTGCAACATCCTTCGAAATCCATCTCTGCGCCCACCACATGGACTCGGAGTGCCTGACAGGGGCTGATCCCGTCGTCCGGTCAATTCCAGTGTGAGAAAAAGAGCACGATTGATGGGAAAATAATGAAGAAAAAAAAACAAAATAAAATCAACTCTGCGGTTCCTCTAATTCAGCTTGTAATTGTGGTACTGTCAGAGTCATAGTCCGAGGGTCATTCCAGAAACTTTCAGACTTTCCCATTTTTTTCTGCTCATACAGGAAGATAATTTTGACCAAGCATGTGGATATAACTTTCGATGTCTAATTTCTTGAAATTTTTAGGTACAATTTACAAAAAATAACATTTACTGTGTTAAAATTGTCTAGAATTCTCATCAGCCCATTAAGAATAGCTTAAAGAAAAAGGTTTAGCTTTATACCTGAGTTTGACAGCTTAGCTTTTCCAAAATAGATGCAACCCCGCAGCCGAACAGCTTTTGTTCAGTCAACGAATAACAAGTCTTTTCAAGATATGTTACAGTACTTTTTTAAATCATTATTTGAAATCAGGAATTCAGTGCATTTCTTAAGTTTCGAAAATTCAAATTCGAAATTTTGTAGTCAGGACTATGAAGCTCGTTGAACATTTCGAATCCAATTCTTGACTTTGAGCTTGACCTAGGCAATCCGCTAAACAGTATCACAAAAGCGCACATAATGTTTAGGTGACGGGAACATTTAGGAAATAAAAAACAAAAGGTTGCTTCTATTTCGGAACAGGAGGGACGTACGAAAACAGAAAATCCTGAGAATGAGTATGACCCTGACCGAATGCAGGATGAGGGTTAGGGTCGCTTACGCATCTGTCAGTTGAAGATGTTGTTGGGTAGCATGGAGTACAGTGAGAGGACCCGTAGCCACATCCGTTAACCAAATGTCCTTCGGCTCGACAGATTCTGAGCCCTCAGATTTATTGGACAAAGTGGACAGGAAGCCCTGCATATCTGGGAACATCTTAGCCTCTTTCCTTGGGCTCAACGTGGTTTGGGCTTCCAACGAGGGACGCTGGAGCTCGGCTGAATTTTCCCAGGTAACCATGGCCAAGAAGAGCTTCATTTGAGAACAATGCTCATGTTCCTGCATGGAAACAGTTTCAACTAGCATTAGGTCCTAGCAAATTGTACTTCAATTGTGATAGGCACGTGTTTTTTTAACAGCTCAAGGAAAGATCAAGGAAAAATAATATTCAAAAATTGAAATTATAAAGGCACTTGTTGCGGTCATTTCCGAGCATATACATTCTTGAGTTTTAATGAACAGTGGAAATTGCATCGAAGAGGAAAACTGGAGACTTTACCACGTGAAATCTGAAATGCATGTAATTTGAAGGATCGGGATCAAAGAAACGATTTTAGCATCTGGCATTCGTGATATTGAACTGACGACCTTCAGCTATCCCAATAAGCACAGTGTGAACGGCCTCATAATGCCACTCCAAGAGCTAGCCGCATCATTTCAACGCGCAAATTGACTTTCAGTCAGCATTTTTCCTTTCATCAGATCGTGCAGCTGGAATTACAGTAGAAATGGAATATGTAATAGTTTAATCAACTCATCCCAGATCGAAGTGAGCCTTGATGGCTAGAACTAAAATAACCTTTGAGAAGATATGTAGAGGGCAGGCGGTAAACATGTGACATTTGGTACATGTCATCAAGTCGGACACTCGGTGACAGTAGAAGCAGACGAGCGGAAAGAGCAGAAGTTCTTTTTCAAAAGGCAAAACGTCCCGTCCCATCTCCTCACTAAATGCAGTCATGTATTCACATCGTCTCTGAAAACAGGAAAATGATATTAAAGGTCAGGCCGTCCTCTATTGTTGTAGGTAATGGGTCACAATCGAAAACCATTATTGTACGGATCAGGGTTCGACTTTTAGGAAAACCTATAGCTTAAGTCTGAATTTTCAATTCTAAATGTATTTAAAACTGAATATGGCAAAATTTTTGGCATTCAAGTTTTGATATTACCCGTTTCCTCATGACAAGGGAGATCTTTTCAAGGGAGCATTTTCCCGCCTAAATCCGATAATTTGCCAAATGTTAAACTCCGCTGAATACATGCGCGAAAATTGTAATTTAATGGCAGATAGTTTGCTATGCTAGACGGAAACCGAATGCCATATGTGCTTAGCGGGAGCTTTCGTATTTCAAACACTTTCTTATTTTGAAACTTCGCGCGCAACTCCTGATGCGAAAGGTTTCTAATAGCTAATTCAACAAAAATAACTGTTCACAGGATCTCGCGAGATCGTGAACTTGAATTACACTACCTAGAGTCACTGGTAAATACCCGACCTTAAATTAATCATAAATTGAATTGTTTGAAGATCCTAAAAGTCTACCCTGGTCGTGATTGACAGATATGGAGCCGGATGAGGGTTGAGAGATGAACAGGATTGACAGGTTTGAGGCGGATAGACTGTACTGACAATTATTGTTACCCAAAATTATTAATATTCCATTCCGCAATCTGCAAAGGAGTAGGAATATTGGAAGATGTGCAAATACCTGGAGCCATTCCGTCTCGTTGCATCGACTCGAGTCGTAACCTTCATACAAATGTTTTTTACGCTCATGCTTCAGAACTTGTTGAATGGCCCGACATAATGACTTGTGGTTTTTCCAATCAGCCACTTGATGTTCTCGACTGCAGTACTGGATCATGAAACATTGTCCACATCGACTCAGCTTTATCTCTGCATCAGAGTTTTATCCGATTCTCATCAAATGTCATCACATGCTAGCTTTAATTACAATTCAAAGCTCAAATAGGATTTGCATTTGCATCTAGAGTTCATGAGTTTGAATCGGAGTTCGAAGTTCGAACACGACCATTGACCGAAAGGTTCATTAAAATTGGGAAGTTGAAACTTCCAAAATGTACTCGCATCCATTCAATTTTGGAAAACAATGGTTTTCGACTCCGATTCAAACAGCTAGCGGCACGGCATTAATTCTAGACATGTCTGTTAGTGCGTGCAGTACGGATAGGAATTGACATTAGACAACCATAAATCATAATTCCACCATAAAAATACCTGAATAAAAGAGTAACGGGGCTGAACTACTAGAAACAGTGCAGTGGCATGGCAATTGGCAATACTGGTTTATGAGTATTGTAGGCTTAACCATCCCATTTACGTAATAGGTTGATGGACTTCATTCTCCAGGATAATAATAGTTCGACGCACGAGGCTGAACAAAGGAAACAGACAAACACTAAGCTAATAAAGTACACAGTACATCGTACGTACATGTTACAATTATGGAGTAGCTGGAACAAGAAGGGTGTGCCAAATGTATGTAGATACACCTACGGTTCAAAGGCTACACAGAACCACACAGATGACACGTGACTGCCGTATCATGTCAAAATCCAAACTAATTGATCCAGGATTATATTTTTCAAAGGCTATTTCAATATAGCTTTTTGAATTTTTCTAAATGAACAAGAGACACATAATTTTTAAAACTATGAAATTGTTACCCGGTTCCAAATCAGTAGCGGCCTTAGGAACGGCTTTGCAAACGTGACATACCGTCGCAACAAAAACTGTACGCGATCTGCTTAGTTGTTCTTGAGCAGACGTTAGTGGCTTTGATTCGTTGTTAATGCAGATGATGTTTTGATCAGAATTCGTTGTGTTATTCGAATTAGTGTTGTTGTTGGCTAGCGCAGGTTGTTCAACTTTATTGCAACGAGATTTCTGTTTACGTCCCATTATTTCAAATGCTAATTTCCCGTGTGGCAATTATTTATGAGTGTGTCTAATGCTCTGCTGTAGTTGCAGATGAATAATCTTATGCGAAAAATGCCACCACCAAGCCGTCCAATTGAAGGTATTGTTCTGTTGAGCCCTCTTCAAGTTTTGAAGCTCCTTATCCGTTTCAAATGTCTCAACTGAAGAGCACTGTATATCATTGTGACTATTTTTGGCGTGGTGGCGCTCATCTTTTGCTTTGCTTCTTCAAACATTAGCATCCACTGTTCTCTCTAGCAAATAAAAAACAGTCCAGTA
>JAQFYU010000054.1:0-41172 GCA_034694905.1 Ceratophysella granulata | reverse complement strand
GGACAGACAGACGGACAGACAGACGGACAGAAAGGGCAATCGCATAAGCCCTCAGCCTAGGAGGCCAGGTCTAATAATGAGCCTTTCCTGCAACCTGCAATACCGGCATCAAAACTTGAAACGCCGATGCATTTCAACTTTTTGGTAGAGCCAAGGCATCAAGATGACCTCAAGCACGGTTCAACGTTCAACGCAATTCATCCTAAACAATAGCAATTTTAAATCAATCGAAATTCGCAAATGACTCAAAAAAAATACTTTTGTTTTACTCGAAGAACGCCGCCACGAATGGCTTAGCTTAACACGCACGCAGTAGTTTCACTTAACGTCTGATCCTGATCCCGAAACGAATCCTGAATTGAATCGCCTGATCTTAATCGTACAAGATATTATTTCAATCTGTTAGGTCTTCAGATTCAGATTCAGTTGCGAGGACTTCCAACTTCCAATTGAATTGAACCGTTGCCAAGTAAGGAATGATAACTAGGTTTGCACTTTTAACTGCAGAATCCCAGATCCTGGTTCAAGGGACACACGAACGAATGATGAACGACACGAGGAAACACGAAACAATGACAAAACAAAGGAAAAGCGGATAGCGTTCGTTCATTCGTTCAACGCCAGGCTACTGACTTTCAAAATGGCGTCCTTATTAGTCCCAAGTTTCCTTTGTCTTTGTTCTTGTTCTGCGCAAGGCGCAACGTTATCACATATTTTTGAAATCTGTTCGGGAATCATAATTCAAATTTGAGATTGTCCTTCGTTCCCGGGTCAATTTTTTTTGAAAAACAAGCAGCACGTGATTAATCATGCCAGATGGCGTCTCACGATTATTGCTGGAAGACACGACACACGACACACGACACACGACACGACACGGAAGCAATGACATTTCATGGCTAGTACAATTTAACATAAATCGCATAAATAACATAACACGCTAAACATACCAAAATCTGTCTACAGCGTGAACCAGCCGAAAGTCGGAAGCCTCACTTGGGGTTTTTCTCAAACCTAACCTGAGTGAGAGAGAATTCCTCAAATCAGTCTGCTCCTTCTCACTAGGCACCCGCTTCTCCAAAACTCGACCTCCTCGGCAGTAAAAACCCGGTTAAAATCCGACGTAAAACACGGGAGAACGGATAAAATGACAATTGTCAATGGTTCAATTCAACTCTTGACTTTGTATTTATTTTTTGTCTATTTCCCTGCAACTTTCGAGGGTAAAAATTTGAAATTCCAAGGAATAGGTGGTGATTGGGAATTTGAGATGCAATAAATGCGTCTCGAAGAAGTCATTTCAATACAGAGAGATGCGAAGAAGGTAGTAGCTCTCAGCGACGACCACGACGTCAGTCGTACATACGCCGGGGTATGCAACATGTATTGCATTACAAACTCCCAATCACCACCTATTCCTTGGAAATTCTTTTGCCCTCCAACTTCAAATTTATACAAAAACAAAAAAAATACAGAGTGGGTCAGGAAAATCGACAAATACGTGCTTCCGGGTTTTACATCCGATTTTGACCGGGTTTTTGGCAAAATAAAGTTGTAAACGGTGAGTGAAGTGGAGTTAGGTGCCTAGGGTGAGAAGGGACTGGAGGGACGAGGACTGAGAGGAGTGAATGTGATGGGAAGACTCTCAATCACGTGAGTTTTGAAACAAAATTAAAGTGCGAAATACGACTCTCGCCTGGTTCACGCTGTATATAAAAATGACCAAAATTCTAGATCCTTGCCTGACCTGTCGAGTTATGTTTTTTTGAAAAATATTTGTGTGTAATTTTTGATCGTCGCTACATGTATATCAACCCTATGGAACCTGGAGGTTGGATTTTTCAAAATAATTTCAAAGATTTAGAAATTAGCAAAAGCTATCAAAATCGAACTGATGTTTTCGAAATTTTTGCAACTTCTTGAATTACATTATATTTCGACGAAGTAGGTAACTTTGTGAGAATATATGTCAACAGGACCCAGTCACCTGTATATTTTCGCTCATTGCAAACAAATATACGCACATAAATTTGACCAGACCACTGACGTTGACCATTGACCATAACCAAATAAAATAGAGTAAACCAAAAATTCAAAAAAAGCACACCTCAGCATCAGAGAACATAATAGTTCTTGGAAGCGTGAAGGATCCAACAGGAGTAGTGACAATTGGCAGATTCGGGGAAAGCGGTGACATAACATGAGCCGTTGTAGAAGCAGCGGTGGACGTTGGTAGAACACCGGCTGCATAGCCAAGCACTCTTAAATCCGTAGGATAAACAAAAGGGTTATGGACAGACCCATTACTCTTCTCAGTGGACAGTTCCATCATATTGGGACTGAACGTCTTCTCTTAATTAAATTTAACACACTACAAAATACCCGTCACACATACCCTCATCCTCAGTGCAAAGTCCTGTGCAAAAATTTGCATGATTCTCAGGTTGGTTAATTTATGTAAAATGTTTCCAAAAGTTCACCCTGTCACTCAAAGCCTCGTTGGCGGCAGGCTTTCACGGCGATAAATTATAAATTCCAAACCACCTACATATCTGACTCGGACCTGGGTGGAACCGTCACAAATAATTTGGTCGAATGTAATGTAATATGCAATAATTATGCAAATTTTGGTTGAATCCACGTCAAAACTCGACACCCACGGTTCAACTATCAAAAACACTTAAGGCACTTGAATTGCAGCTTGATTACCACTGGCGTCACATTTGGTTTCAGTAAATTATTGAATTCGAATTTCGGATGATGTGAGATGTGATCAATTCCAAATTGGGAGATTGCAAATTTCAATTGAGTCTGAATTTAATTTAAAAAATTCGTACACGTGTTGTTACAAAAAAAGAAGAGGAGATGCACTTGTTGTAAACAATATAAAGAAGCGAGCAGGAAAATTGGACCAAAAACTGAGAAAATCCCAACTTTTTTGCTTGGCCGGAGAATTTCGTGTGCGTATGGTTCAATTCAAGATGCACAACAACGAGGAGTGTTTGGCTCAAGTCAAAAAATCAAGTTCTGCCTAGGAATAGGAGAGTCTTGGCGTTTACCTATATCAAAAGTGTCTTAAGTCTTGTGAGCCGTGCAACGTGAAAGATCTTCTAGCTGCTCCTTTGGTCTCTTGTCTTCCTTCAAGCAAGCTCAGAGAATATAAAAAGGGATGAGACGAAAGGAAAGGCATGAAAAAGTATCATCATAATAACAGAGGATGACTAGAGAGTGCATTGCCAAGCCAGGCAGGCATTCTGTCCTGGAGCAAAGGCAACTCAATGTTATGCACTCTACATATAGCTGGGTCTGGATAGTGCTGGAGACTGGAGAGAATATGAAGTGAATCCTGCAAGATGGAAGGATTGAAAAACGTGAAGGTAAACCAGCATGTGGAGAGAGCACAGGTACTCACATGGGATTTCGGGATTCCAGGAACAAGTGCAAGAGAGTTAGAGTCAATCCGTAAATATCAAGGAGACAGACTAATCCGATTTTCTAATTTCTAAGTTTAACCTCGGAGAAAATTAGTAGGTTGATTTAAACAGGCGCCGGCTTGATTTTTGAAGATTAGCTTAAATATTTATATGCTTACACTCGGCTACTTTGGAATCCCGTTAAGTATAGTAAGTACTGAAGTTCCAATGCTTCGGAAAATTGCACAGCTTGAACAGACGCGTCAAAATTATGTTCTTCCTTGAATCGACATTTTCTTAATTTTGCGGTGTACACTGAACATACGAGCAGTTTGACATTTATCGAAATTCCGGTCAAGGTTATTCATTAACATTTTTGGCTGAACTGCATGCACGTGTGATTTCAGCGCTTGCGGCAGATTTCGATTTAATGGATTGATTTTCGTATGAGAAGAAAATTGTAAACCTAATTATTTGATGCGTGAATTTTTTAACGAGTTTTGCAAATATTTCGCTATTATTATTTTTAAAGGTTTGAATTCGCCATTCGAAATTCTATATAATTATCTACATTATAATCAATATTTATAGGTATTTTTTTAGATAATCATCATTCTTCAAATTCATAGTCAAATCATGCAAGCATATCGACCCAAAATTTTGCGCATTTCTGCAGTAGTAAAAAATACTGCCTAGCATTACTACATAGATAGCATATCGGATATATATTTTCCCAGTAAGATCTGCGCATGAACCCATATTCAAACTGTTGTCAAATTTTCGCAAAATTTTTGTAAGGTGTCAAAAATTTCAGAGTGCAACTACCGGATCACTATGATAACAAATCATGAATTCAAAAAATATACAAGAATAATGTATGAAATAGCACACGAACATCGAATTACGGCTTTCCATGTAAGACCTGCGCATGAACCTAATTTCAAACTATAGTATCCAGAAACATTTTCGCCACAATCTTGCACAGTTCTCGAAAATATCACGAAGCAATGCAGCTAAGCTACTGATCACTAAATCCTGCAAAAATACATAAGCATTTGTAAACTGAATTGGAATCAAATCCAGCACGTGCATGAATTTGAGACCTAAAAATACCCCAGAATCTTGATACCACTGACAATTCCCTTTACAAGAATATTTTCTAAAACCAGAGATAAAGGCTCGGCTCAAACTGAAACCTCAGAAAATTTTTCAATATAAAACTAGGTTCATGGCAGAGTGTAGAGCAGAAGATAGTGAATTCATATTTTCCTGAATGATAGGAATAGGATGGTTTAGGTCCAGCAACAGCTTCACAAGTGCAGCACTATGGTCCTATATATAGCCAAAGCTATGCCAGTCTGTTCTGTGTGAACGTGAATGTGAAGCCCATGTCTCCAGCAGATCCAAACCCAACCAGCATCCTCCGGTCATCAGGGGAAGGATCTTCAGGGAAAATATATCTGTCATCTCGTGTGTACGAGTAAACATGCCATGTGCCATGGAATTACACGACTGGTCTGGCCTAATCCTATGAAAAATCCGAACCATCTTCCCAATGTCAATACGAACTTCAACATAGAGCTTCACTCCCGTTTTCTTGGCTCCGGATTCGGAATATACTTAAAATACACATACCCATGGGTACAACCGGGAAAGTCTCACGCATGGATTGAGTAAATAGAGTCTACCTACTCCCCTGCATGATTGGAACCCATAGACACATAAACTATAAGTATAAGACTCAAGATCAGCCTGTAGTAATGCCTTGTAACCCAGCCCAAGACATACACACACTACACACACACACGCATAACTTCTTTCACTTGAGTGATTTTCTCCCTCTCCTCCCTCGTCTTCCAGAGAGCATTACATTTTACATGCTTTACAGATCTCTATTGTCGTACCGCTATACGGTGAAGAGATGCTGGAGTTTCGTGTAGCTAATAAAAAGAAAACAGTCGGCCTATCATAACACTAGAGAGCTAGTATCAGAGGGAAGACATAATATTTTTCTTTCAAAATTGGAATTTTCAACTTTATCACTCGGGTTGACTCGGGTGGCCATTTAACCAGCGGCAGGGATGGTTTTGCCGATTAGCGAAAATAATCCACGATTTTGCGCGAAATTGTTGAGAAGATTTTTTTCAAAATGATTGTTGCGCCCGTGAATTTCACAAACAAAGGATTGTGTCGCCTTGGTATTAAATATAATAGTGTTAAAATTCCCAATTTTTTTTTTAGTTTGGATTCATTCAGTCGAAGTCTGGATTCGCAGGATATATTCTCAGTGAAGTGAATTTTGATTGATGCCAATAATAATTAAAAAATGTATGTATAATTAATTTTTCCTATATATTTTTAAAAGATCTTAAAGATTCGGTAATTTTGCCCGTCATTCAGTAATTTGGCTCATAGCTCATAACATTCGCGAAATTGAAAATTGAAAATTGCAACATTAAATACCGCGACACAGAAACCGCAAATTAAAAGCAGCCCGATAAAAACGCCACCTTTAAATCCGATAGACTGCCTATATTACTAATGTCGATGGTATCATGTACAAAGTTTGTTTGGTGATCAATTCCAATGGCTAATTTTCAATGTTTTGACACATTAACGCCAGCATTCGTGGCATTTTGCGTGTCATTCAGCTGGATTCAATGGTGTCTTCGGGCAAGGCTCGGTACGCACTTCTATGTCCAACGGACGATTCACATTGTTATTAACATAAATGATCATATTTGTGTCTAATTTTGCATGTAAATGGGTTGTATTGACTGATTTCAGCGAATACTGTCTGTTGGTGCATTTTTAAAACCGAATATTTTACATACATATTTCTAAAGAACAACTCACCATTTTACACACAAACTTTATATATGAACAGGAACTAGCCATTCTACATACACATTTCTATATAGGAACTCCCTATTTTATATTTATACAATATTTCTTTATATCAGAGCTCGCCATTTTACATACAAATTTTTTAATAGGAACTCTCCATTTTAAATGTAAATTTTTGTATAAGAATAGACCATTTTAAGTAAACATTTTTATATAGGAAATCACCATTTTAAATAATAATAATAATAATCTAAGGAAATGATACTACCCACAAGTGGGATTTATGTATCACCTGAGATCTCTTGTATCACATCGTCTCTTTCCATTTGGAACTAGAGAAGAGAACTCTAGGACAGAAGGGAAAACCAGCGCTTGACCAAGATCAAGATGGGAAAAACCGACCATCAGAGCTGATAGATGTGAGGGACATTCGTTATCATCGTTATCGTTAACTTTATTTCACCGTCTAGAACAAATCAGGGACAAGTCGGTAGCATTCCTCCAGACTCTCGTCCAGACTTAGCCTTCCTGGGTTACGCCAGACCATTTTATAACCTATGTTTGAAATGTTCTTGGTTATGACTGAATAACTGAAATGACATGCCAATTAAAGATTAGCATATCTCGATTTATTAAATTATTCAATTACTTTTTACTTTCGGGAGGGATCGTACATCGTACCTATTAGATCCAAACCTGTCTGGAGCACGAGATGGAAACTCGTACACCAGGACAGGACGTCTCACTTAAATACAAGTTTTAGATAAGAACTCGCCATTTTTCATGTATATTTTTGTATGGGAGCACACCTTTTTACATACACATTTTTATTTAAAAAGGCACCATTTTACATGCTAATTTTTTAGGAACAACTCACCATATTTCTAACGAATCTTCTTAATTATAGCAATATTTCATTCCATTTCCTTAAATGCAAATTTGTAAGGCTACCAAATCCAAAATTCCACAAAATTACGCTTATTTGCCCAATTATTTCCAACCCGCAAGATCATTTCTTTGGGAAGCCTAAACAGTCACACGTGTATACAAGCGTCTGTGAAAATCCACATTCTATATATGTACAGTCATAGGGTTAGAACGGCATCGGAACTTGGTCTCTCACGCTCCCCGTCTTGTACTCCACTCCGACCTATCTGTCCCTATCACATTTCTCCATGTATCCGATTCGGCATTCAACCCCATTTCGGTCCCGGGTACTCGTCGAGTCAAGACACGTTACGCTTCATTGAAAACTAAGTTATGGCTCTTCTTATATAGCACAACGTACTGAAACGAAAGTCATAGCGTTCTTTACTTTTCATGAGAATGTCATTATTGAGTTCATTCACAGATTTATTTCAAAACCGTCTGAAATTTCTGTTTAGAATTCTTTTAAAATATTGCTAAATAGTAAAAAGATGTATCATGGGATACATGTGTGTCATGCCGAGTCAAATATCTCAAAATTAGCGTTTTAGAACCAAATACCTATTAATTGAATTTAATAATACAAACCTCTGTTAGAGAAACTCACGCTTCAAATTCACACGCATCAAATTTCCCTCGTTTAACGTAGTACTACGTCTCTGGCTAGTTAAATTACAGATTAGGCGGTAGATGCGCTCATAAATATAAATGGTACAGAGAGTACAATCAACAATCAGCAGCTGAGATCAGAATAGAAGTAATTGTTGGATGTGAAGTGAGCACTAAGTCCAAATACTCTGGCCGGTTTTTGAGCTTAACCTTCAAACGTGAAATTAAAATGGAGTCCAGACAGAAAGAGTGCCTTTAATGATGACTAATAATACGACGTTCTCCTCTGCGTAAATTGAAAGTACGTTGGGAAAAAACCAAACCACTTACTTCACGTCAATCATTCCACATCTCTTCATCAGTGAGCTTGAACTTGAACTCTTCATAGAAATCATTTGTATTGTTATGAATTAATGTGCGCAACTTAGTTTTATATGACGAATTTCAAATATGAGGAACGAGCTGAATTTGAGTGAGTTCGAAGCTTTAGAATGAGGATTTTTACAATATTTTAAGTTCTAAAATTTCTGCAATTTCATCATGAATAGCAAAATAAATTTTGCAAAATTTTGAATTGAGTGATTTACAGGAAATTAATGCATGCTTCCAGATTTGCAAACTACTGACGGAAAATGGTTTTCCGAAATCAAAAATTGAAAACGTATTTCACGTAAACATTTTTGTTATTTTTGTATCGGCAAAAGCAATTGGACTTTTGCATCCAGTTTTTCCCCAACATCGAAGACTTTATAGTCAATTTTGCTTAACTTCATATTGCAAATTCGGCAATAGTTATTTCTATTTTCAGTTTTAACGCGACTAGTTATTATATCCATGGAATCATATATTCATCTCAAATACTGTTTGCTGGTTTGATTGTGCAAGCAAATACCTGGTAGCCAGTCGAGCAAGTAGAGAACGACAACTGAAAAGTTCATTTAGAGAAACGTGCTAATTTTTAAAAATATCAATCAAATGTTAATCGACGTTAAATTTTTTAAATGTTGATACCTCGAATGATTTGCTCACAATATTCGATTTTTCTATAAATATCAAAACCCGCACCAAATGTTCCTACCCACTGATTTTGCAGAAAGCACATCTAAATTAAAAAAATTGTGGGTTTCTATTTGAATAATAAAAATGTGTATGTAAAACGGTGGATCATCTGTAAAAATGTGTATGAAAAATTGCGAGCTTCTAAAATAAAATGTGCATGTAAAATTGTGAGTTCCTACATAAAAATACATACGCCTCAAACTTTTACAAAAATGTTCAAACCTAAACCAGGTTCAAAGTGAGTTTAATTTAAATTATGATTTCTTGTGAAACGACGGATGAGTTACGAGTTCCAAGAAATTGCATTACGTTCAGGACAACTTTTCCACGACCAAACCAGATCAGACTACGTCATCCTGAGCCTGAGATGCCCATTCTACCAATTTAAGATAATGAACCAATGTGGGATGGAAATACAGCACTTGTCTTAACTCCTGACCGAACTGGATTGACATAATCTGCCAATTTCGTGAAGGATGGAGCATAACGAGTAGTACAAGTGGATTAATCCGATTTCCATTCATTCACTCGATTGTGCACTGAATTTTGAATATAAATCCTAAGCATTCGAACAGGGAGTGGACATCGGACGGTTCTTCTCTGATCTCTGATCACATGTGTATTCTTTAGCAATAAAAAAGTAATATCATTAGGAATTATTGTCTTCCTATGGCTTTGTATAGCCAAAGTTGTCCCAATCAATAAACCTTGTCCTCAGCTTATCGCAGTGCACTCCTTGCTCTTGAATCCCTGTATTGGATGCATATTTGTATTTTATAAGTTGTTCTACGCCTCTCAGTCTACATTATGCTCGACTAACCACACCCAATCGAATTACCTGTCAAAGGTGCACCCTGAACTGAACAACATCAACAATCCACTTGTATTAAAGGCCTAATCTCTGCTTACTGCATTAGGATATCAGAATTGTCACATGGATATGTATTGGTGTACAGGAACTCTGAATTCATGATATGCCTGCATGATAAAAATCCAGAAAGTTCAGTTATGTTACCCTCGTGCATTAGGTCCAAGTATTTTAAAACCCGTACAATGCTATTCCTAAACCCGGTTATACAAGGAAAGGTTCGTATGCACAAAAACCACATAAACGGAACAAATATGCACTGAAACACGCACCGAAACTTAATTTTTTTCAAAAATAAAAAGTACAACCACTCCATGAAAAATGGGAAAATTTTAAGCAAAACATTGATTAAATCTACGCAGTGGACCAGCGGTGGACCTATCCACGATAGTATAATCAATATAAACTATAAAATTAAATTCTTCAAAAGGAATTAAATTATGCATTAAAGTATAAATAAATGTTTACAACTCCAAATATGCATCAAAATCAAAATTAGAAAAACACGAAAATATGCAAATATATACTGCAGTATGAAATTTGGTAACCAAAACACAGTTTCTTCCAAAAATGCGCATTTCTTCCACAAGGTTAATCCTTGATACCAAATCAAGTCAGTAAACCAAAACAAAAAACTACGATTTATTTTTGAAAAACTTGAAATTAAAACTAAATCCAAAAAAATTTTCGGCTGTCCTTCCAAACAAGATTGGCAATAACGAAAACATGCAAAACAATTTACATATAAAACCAATGCAACAGAAAAAGTACCATCAAAAGTGTCGAAATATGCATTAAAAGCGCAAAAATATGTTTAAAAACTCTTAAATATGCATTAAAATTTGAAATTCGTGAAATTATGCAAATGTGCACTCTAAATTCTTTCAAAATGCACAAAAGAAATATTTTTTAATCAAGACGATGCGAATAATTCTGTAATTGCAAATTTAAAATGTATAGTTCGCCCAGTAAAAAAAAATGGAGAGGAATTCTATCTCAAAAAGCCTCAACTTAAATTTGAAGTTTGAGCGCTAGAGCTAAATTGAACCATTGAAGTGAAGCCATTCTTAATGGACTCATAATTTATAGAATAAGGTACAATATATAGTGCCTGAACACAAAAACAAGTACATACATGCAAAATGCAAGGGTAAGACAGGTATGAACCTCTTTACAATCTGATTTTATCTAGTGCAATAAAAATCAGGATCTACTTCAATCAATTGTCTGAGGCAGCGAAGTATTGACAAGGTTTACAATAGTATACAGATACATAGCATATGTAGAAACAGGTTACGACTAGGTTTCTGCTTCCATTTGAGAAACCCAGAACGCCAACTCAATGCTAAGGTCTTGAGTCGTGACAAAGTCGGGTTGGTCATGTTGTAATTGATAGCCTCTTGTAACTTAACCGTAAAATTATTTTTGACTTTTGTTTTTCAATGTTAAGAGTGTCTTGATCTGGTCAGATGTGCTTGGTCGAGTTTACCGCAGGCTGCATGCTTCAATTTCGTTTAGCACTTTTCTTACGCAATTTTAGTTGCAGAAAATTCGGAATTTTCAAAATTAGAATTTCAAATTTTACCAAATTCTATTCACGACTGTCAGCTTGGGAATTGACAACAGGAATGCCCAAAGTTTGAATTTGACTCCGAATTGGAATGCAGTCCAAAGATTGTGACACATTCCTTCACGTCTTTTCTATTTATCCGTTTATCAATTAAATGCTAAAGAGGCCATTAGTGAAATCAAACCTCAATTCCAGGATTTTAACGGGCACATAAATTAGGCTCCTGGTATCATGGACTCAAACAGGTCTCGGAACACGGAACACACAACACACAATCGCATTATTTGCACAACAGGCGAAATTATTGAAGGATGCTGCGAGAACTTTTGAAAAATTGAATTTTAACACGAATCACGAATACAATTTCAACCGGCTGAGTAGACTAAGGGCTCAAGTCGTAGCCAAACACTAGTTTAACTGATTGCTAACATGGAAATAAATTATGAAGCTGGGTTCTTGGGTAACTTGTAGCTGGGCCGGTTTGTCGAATGTCGTCATACGTTAAACCACGAATCACGAATTGTTTTTGGTTCGTAGCAGACTAGTGTTGAAGCAGCATTTTAAATTCTTAAAAATTGATGCGCGAAATATTTGAAGAATCACGCTTTCCGGGGGTTGATTTGATCTAGCGATATATTTGAGGCTTAATCGCCAAGATCCAAATTTCTCCAATACCTGAACGGCTTTTGGACAGTTAAATGCAAAAAAAATCAGTCGATTAGCACAAAAAATCAAAACATTAAGATTTTTTGTGACTTTTTGTCACTCGAACCAACCTTAACCTTCACCCTGCTTTGTACCGCCGGTGTGTCTAGCCAAACTTGACAGTTTTTTGCGGATATTCTGCAAGAAAATCATCCATTTCTCATTTTTGCTTACGTATAAGCATAACCTCCGCAACTGTAAAGACCGACATTGACAATTTGCATAATGCATATAATGTTTCAGTGGCATCCTGACAGAATCTGATATAAAATAATTTAGTTGAAATTACATATTATTTTTTACTACCAAGCTTCTTCTCTTCCAACAACGTCAGAGAACTACATTTTTTGAGAAACTGGGAATATTCTAGAATATCAGGTTTGGATGATTACCCCAAAACTATTCAAACCATAAATATAAACATCCACTTGAGTCCTTCCAGTACAGCTTGACAGATAGTATCTAGGATATTTAGCACACACAAGGGGGAAATGCCCTTTTCCACATTTGACAAAACAATTACGGAGATGTAGACAGACATCAATTAAAATAAATCTGTCGTCTTCTTCCCAAAGGTTATCTGCCCTTCGTCTTCAGTCGATAGACGCTCAACTCAAAACTCAAAGCTTGAAAAATTGTAGAAATGTCATATACAAGGGCTAGGGCTATGAGTAATTCATTCTGGATTTCAAAGTGGGCCAGGCTTTTGCAATGTTAATTGGCTTATCGACAATTTTCTAAAGATCAAGTCTGTCCATAACCTTTGTAACACTTTTGGTGCATAAGGGATGGTTTGCTCAATTTTATTCATTTTATAGAAGACAATATTTAACTGGGATTTTCAAAAGATGTAACCTGGTATTAAAATATATGAAAACGCCGGAAACGAATAGAGAGGCTAACAAATTTTCATAAAAGAAAAGCCTTTCTAAGCCTTTTTATTTATTTTCAAGCCCTTTTATTTATATTGGAGCCTTTTTATTTATTCTCAATTTATTATTTGAAAGTAATAAAGCATTTTTCATCTTTAAACGCACGTGCATTTATAACCTTAAATCCAAATGTCAGCTAAGGTTAAAGTATTTATAAAATATTTCTGCTGTTTGACATCAAAATGATTATAAGAAAATTTAATTTGGAATCTTTTGTTTCAAACTTTTACTCCAGACTTTGCCCACTTGGGCTAAATGTTATTGAAGCGGAATTTCGAACAATAATTTTTACTTCTACACAAAGAAACCATGCATCATAAACTAACGAGAATTTGAGGAACCGTGTAACTAGCTTAGTCCAACTTCAAAATTGCAATTGGCGACAATATCCATTATTTTTCAATCCGACGTTTCAACTACTTTTCATTAGTTTAATTTTAAGTGGAAATTAAGACTTTGACCAGCTCCGATCATTCTATTACAGAGATATGAAAAAATTTAGAATTAATTGGCGTCAGGTAGCTGGTAGCTTATTCCGTACCTAATGATATTGAATGACCAGCTCAATCTGAGTAATACAATATTCGATACACCATACTTACGCAGACATACGAAACCTAAGCTGCATTGTAAAATGGAGTGCCAGTGGCACTTTGCTTGTACACCATAAATACGGCGTCTTTTCCTTTTCTTTGATTTTCCTTTCATTCTCTGCTGATGATTATTGAGTAGCTGGAGGCAATCTGTTCTGTCTGATGTCTGACCGGATGAGCTAATATAAAATCCATTAGTTGGATCTCCAGTCCAGACATTTCAAATCTGCCTGGAACCTGCTTTCTTGAAATTTGAAATGCAATCTAAATCGGGTTGAATTGAATTTTGTGGGTTAATTAACACCACTGCAAATGCAATAGCCGAAATTGAAAATTTTCCAATGATGCGAATAGGAAACAGAGACAGGAGCTTACGTCAGAATAATTAGAATCTACAAGTACAACAAAATAATAATGATTAAGTATGAATTGTTCGCACTGTAAATCGCATTGTACACGGAGTAAAAAAAGTTTTGTTCGTTCAGCTTAAAAAAACAACATCAGGATCTGCAATCTGGAATCTGCGACTCACATTATCACGCCTAATTCCCAATTCACAGCAGGTACTCTGATATGGAAACCAAGTAATCTTGAGTGAAGCCCAAACCACCAAATCAGAATTACAGTGAGTAGAGTAAAGGGGAAGTAACCTTGATTCTCACCTCAAGGCCACGAGTAGACAAAAGATCTCTTCACTACTCGGGAATTGAATCATGTTGACTAGGTAGGCTCCTTCTATTGTGAGCGAAGGAGCTACAGTCTTTTTTACTGGGCCTACTACGCCCAAAAAATGGAATTACATAGGCAGAAGAGCTGGGTTGATCTTCATGCTCTAACCAAATCTGTACGTGTGATATAAAAATCTTTGGAAAGGATTGGGTCTCTGGGTAATGTAACGTTCGTAATATGTTCTGTCAGGCTGGATTGGGGATGATTCAGTGTGGATTCATAGCAGGACAATTCGTTGGCGTCAAATTCGTAGCTGGACAATTCTTTGTGCCAAATATCAAATTTTTTACAGGGTGATTCTTAGCACCGAATTCGCCGTGAAACAATATTCCTACGTAGCACCCGATTCGTAGCAGGACAATTCTTTGCACCAAATTCGCAGCAGAAGAATTCTTAGCACCAAATTCGCAGCAGAAGAATTCTTAACACCATATTCGCAGCAGAACGGTTCTCAGCACCAAATTCGTAACAGAAGAATTCTTAGCACCCAATTCGTAACAGAACGATTCTCTTCACCGAATTCGCAGTAGAACGATTCTCTTCACCGAATTCGCAGTAGAACGATTCTCAGCACCAAATTCGCAGCAGAACGATTCTCAGCACCAAATTCTTGGCGGGATAAATTTTAACCTCAAATTCGTAACAGAACAATTCATTAACGCCAAATTTGTACCAGGAAAAATGTCAGCAGTATTGAATTCATAGCGGAATAATTCTTAGCGCCAAATTCGCAGCAAGACACTTCTTACCACCAAATTCGTAGAAGGACAATTTTAGCATCAACTTTGTTGTAGGACAATTCATAACGCGAAATTTGTACCAGAACACATCTCCATTAAATTTGTAGCGGGAAAGTTCTTAGCACCAAATTCGTAGCAGGACAATTCTTAGCACCAAATTCGTACCGGGGTAAAATTCCTAACGCCAACTTCGCAGCAGGACAATTCTTGACGCAAATTTTGTAGCAACAAATTCGTAGCAGAACAATTCTTAGTGAGGCAGGAGTGGGAGTACAGTGCACAGTCGCCGAACGAACCTAATATTAAAATCAGGTATTTTATATATACAAAATACATAAAATTAATAGTGGCAACTGTTTTAGACATGCCTGAAGTTCGCCGAAAGGTTTACGATCACAGAGCTAGTAGTTAATTAATTAATTATCCCGATGAAATATCGCTGCAACAATTTAAGCTTGCTATTATTTTCACTGCCACGAACTAAGCTACCTATCAGTTCTGGTTGCTATGAATTAGGCTACGAATGAATTGTCGCTGCTGTGAATTAGGTTAGCAATGAATGGTCGCAAAAACGAATTCGACTAACAATGAGTCGCAGCCATTGGATTTTTTTTTTTTTAAATTTTCGTTGCTATGAATTGCCGGGTGATTTATGAAGTGGGCTATGAATTGCCGTAGAATCCCTCCATCTGAAAGGGGTGGCTTACGCGAAGGAACGCATTGTACGTATCTACATGCCGCTATGACACGACGGTCTAGCTTCTAAATCTTGCGACGATGTACATTGTTAGATTTGAATTGAAGGGTCCCATATTTTGAATTTTAAATACTCAACTGAAAAAGATCCGGGTTAATATCCGCATTGTCATATCTGAACGTTTAACTTTGTACAACTTATTAAGACTACGATTATACTAAAGACCCAATCTCTAATTTTTAACTCCTTATTTAATTGTTGATTTTTTTATTGAATATTTCACTAGAGTAAATCCAGCATCTTTGTTTTATACGTCTACTTAAAGGAAATACGTACAGCGTACATCTTACAAACGAATTTCTTTTTAAAAAAATTAAACAATGAAACTCTAAAATTGAACGGGTTTGTTTAACACGGGAGAAAGATAATAAAAGAAACCGTGACTGTGACTCCAAAAAGTTTGTTCTCAATCTCCAGCACTAATGCGTCCATACAAGATTTTCAGTCGAACCTTCTTAATGCGGCATGAAAAATGAAAGGCGCGTTAAGCCCTTGCAGCCTTTAACTGAGCTTCCATGTCTACTAAATATTAGAAGATGCATTGAGTCTTCGTACAGGACGGAAGAACCAGACTTGAAAAGGGTTCTCGTGTAGCATGGAAGGGGTGTTCCCCGGAATAAAAAGCTCCACATACACAGGGTGGCCCATCAAATTCATCTGACATTTTAAATGTCAACAAAAATTGATTGGCACTCTCCGTTAGCTTTCGGTTTCCTTTGAATTTCAATTTATTTATTTGATTTGATGACGTTCAGTAAATTTCCCATAAGCGGTTATAAGCTTATCGGATTTAAGTCAGGTAATTGTAGGAAGTTCTGATCATGCTTTAAAGAAAAAATCAGTGGAAATGCGTTACCCTGTTCAACAATTCGTCAGAATTTTCTCAACTAGGAAAAGCCCTTCACTGACCCGCTCTGAACGTTCCCTTAGAACCGAACGACAGACGAAGATAAAGTGGGACTATAAAAAATCCATTGCCGACAAGTCAAGGCTCAGAAAGTGCATTCGGAGGTAGACTACTAGACCAAGTCAGACCAGAACTAAGGCCAGATTCAACATTGAAAAGACGAGTAAAGGAAAAAGGGTTAAATAACATATAAGAGCATCTCGACACGTCTCCAGGATGCTATAAAGTCCAACTTGGACTCAAATAACTGGAACCCCAAGGCTCTTTCTTTCTCATTTCAACCGAACCCCAAATAGCTTGTCCCGCCAATCTGTTAAAGAAGCGCAACCGGCTTCAATTTTCATTTACCAGGTTTGATATTAAACTTAAAATTGCGAATCGACGGGCCGATTTGCCTTTAAAATTGCATATTTCACCGGATAAACTCATAAATAAGCCCTTAGCAAAGAAACCCAGTTCTAGGATGGGTTCCTGCTGTTTGAACATCCATGTCGGAGTATGCATGATAAGTTTGACGTAGACTCATAGCTTGCCAGCATTTCTACTTGAAATACGACGTTGACGCCGAGAGATGACAGGAGGACCAAAATTGTGGCTAAACTTGAAGTTTGAATCCTGAAACTAGAAACTTCGAGATTCCATCAGAACTTAGTGTGGTAAAATGAGCCACAGAATCTACAATGGACTAGAAGGGGGAATACAAGGTTCAAAGAAAGGAAGCCGAGAATAAATCGATAAATGAAATGACTCGGCCCTAGCCGTTGGCCTGGCTTCATGACAGAACCTAATGTCTGAATTGAGAATAGGCGGAATGTTGTTCAATTTTGGCAGAAGACCACTTTAATTAGAATTTTAATGGGTTGAATTAAAGCATTAAGACGGTTGTTCAGAAGCGTTACGGGTTAAGGTTCACAAAAAATTAAATGTAACTATTTTAATTAGGAATCGTTAACCGGTAAAATTTTAAAATTAAATTGTATTAAAAAGCTGGAGCTGGAGGCAAATTAAAAATCAGCTCTAGTTGATCCTTGACCAGACAAATGAAGCTGTGTATTTCTTTGCCAGTGCTATTTCTTCCCAAATTCAATTCTTATGAAGTTTGGGTTTAAAAAATTGAATCAGCCGTATGAAATAATTTCGATCAACAAATTAAAACTGAATCCGTAACTGTTTTAATATCGTAATTTATATCTCCCGTCGTTTAAAATTTTGACTTTTATTTTATTTCTATAGTGTCAGTATTTTCTCAAGCTATTCAGTCGTAATGGTGTTGCTGAGAGCACGCTCAGTGTCAATGTCATTCTAAATATTGAAATAGAAGTGTACATTGACTTGTTTCTAGGGTTTCCGATGCGGAATGTAGTATTTTTTCAAAAACTCAAATTGCGGGTTGACTAAACCTAAGCTGATCTGAATTCAGAAGACATTGAATTTCATTGGTTAGCTCATGAGCCCAAACCTTCGCCCGTTCTGAATTCTGAATGCGGAGCTGAAACTATCTGGCTTTCTTCGTAAGAAGATTGAATCTCTCGTTCCATTCTCTAAATCACAGACGCCTGGCGCCAGTTCGGATGCTCTAACTATACATCTCAACTTCATATCATCTTCACTTCTTTTATTCTCCCAAAAAATTCACTTGACTTTGACTTTGAGTTCTTGTATACATGGGCTTACTTCAAGGAATCAAGTAGCTGCTTCCATTCAGCTTCTTCAAGTACAAATTCAAATAGTCAAACCATTACAGGATCTAATTCAACATACGAGTTGGGTACAACAATCACCGTCTAGCACAGAACAGAATATAGTGCCAGAGGTTCAATTTGACTTTGAATCTCTGAATTTTGGACTGATGTTCGTACTATGCGTTCATGCCAGTGCACTTTGCTCAGTAACAACAACCTGCACTTTTTCAAGTTTACCAGGCCAGGGCCAGGGTTACCCTCTAATGGACGTTTCCTGAAATAGCTCAGGTGTGCAAAGATGCCAGTTTGTGCTGCTAAGCATAACAAACACACCACGCGGAATATTTTCAGTCGAGGTGATTTTAATTGGGTTTTATTCGGCTGGTTTTAATCGGCTGGTTTTAATCGGCTGATTTTAATCGACTGAATTTAATCGAGTAAATTTAACCAGGAGATCTTAATCAAGCGATTTTAATTGTGTAATTTTAATCGAATGATTTTTATTAGAACGTGGCTTTTTTACCATATGGTTTTTATCGGATGATTTTAATCGAATTTTAATTAATTTAAGTGATGTACCTTGATAATGAATGAAAATGATTAAAATTTCTAAATTCCACTGATTGTTAAAAGAAAATCGGTTATTATAAAAAAAATGTAGTTCACATGAACACTATAACAATTTATTATTTATTCAGTTTCTATAAGTAAATCAATATTGCAACTAGATACGAGAATACCATTTTCTGCCCATTCGACGCGGTCAACAATTTTTTTTTCAAAAATTAGAAAAGTTATTTGTCGCCGGTCGCAAATCTAGAAATGTTGAAAATTTTGTTTTGTAGGTAATTATTTTTACAAAGTTCAGCATCATTTATCCATGAACATTGATTAGTTCAGAGTGCAAAACTTTTCTTTATAATTGTTGTTGCGTCCTCCTCTAATATCCAAAAATTCGACTTTCTATGAATGAGTTGTTCAATCCAAAAAAATTCATTCAAGATCAATTTAAAAGTACGCCAAGCGTGGCTCATTTTTTGTTCCTTGGGTTTAGAAAAGGTCAATTACTTGTGTATGTGTACATAACATAAGCTATGCTCGGATATAAACAGATTTGTATAGCAACAAACAAGTGTGTCTGTGATTATTACCATAAAAAAGTTTTTATGTGTTTTCTATGATATAAATACTTGAGCCTAACTATGGGCTGTTTGTAGTAAGTACTACAGTAGAGGTTTTGAAGTTACTACTCTACGCACATACAAAAAAGTGAATAAAATAATGACAAAAAACTTATTGTTCATTCATGAAGTTCTGAAAGGGGAAGGAAAAGGCAAGGGTAAAAAAGTTAACCTAGTCAGAATTTATCTCCTAATTTTTTACTGAACGACAAAAATCTTTTGGGAGAGAACCGTACAAGTTTTTGTAACGTTTTTCTTTTCAACCCTTTGATAATTTGGAGTGTTGAATTGAATGTATGGCTCTAGGTTACTCAAACACCATAACCTATACTAAGGCTATCTTTGGACAATAACATTTGAGTTATTCATAAGAAATAGTGGGTACAAAAAAAAGTCAAATCTGGCCAGTCAATGGGAAATTGTACTTGGCATGGGAAGATTTGCTTGTTCGTACAAACACGGTGCACTCTAGGTAATTATTTAAGATTTGACGTGAAAATTAAATGTCTAACTCAATGTGCAACTGAACATTAAAAAGCATTTGCATATTAATATTTTTCCAAAACTACTGAATGGCCAATAAATTCAGTGCATCATTAGATGCACAAAAAATCCAAAGAAATTTCGCGATAGCAATAATTAAATATGAATATTTTTGCAGCTGAATTTTTTAAATCTTTAATTTTAGAACTTTGATTTGCTTAAAACAATCGATTCAGAGGCAAATTACATAGAAACTTCGTAATTTCAAATGTGACGACCACTGCGAAAAAAACTTTCGGTTTCTAGATATTTTCAAATTGTACAGGAATTGAATTAAATTCGGAATGGCACTAAATTATGCATCAAAAGATGCTGCCAAAATTATGATTTCATTCAAATAATTGAATAAAAATGCCTTATCTCATGACAAGGGACAATTCAGTTTAGATCTTATTAAAAATTCTAAACTTTAATCATGTTATAATTGAAGCAAAGCAAACAATTCAATTGGATGGAGAGATGGAGCTAAATAGTTTTAAAAAATTGAATATTTTAGTATAATTAATAGAGACACAGGATGGTTTTTTGATTTAACACTAAATGGATGAGTTACTACATTGGGATGGTCAAACGCTATAGCAACTTTTGAAAAAAAAAAAAAAGAATTTGCAAAATTTTCACAAACTGGAAATCCAAGAGATTGTTAGGTTACGTCATACGATGCAGTGAACAAATAGCAGCTTTTTAGCGTCAATTCAGTTTTGATACGTAAATTCAATTTTATGCTGAACACATTGCAACGCAAACATACACCTAATTTCAATGTATTAATTATAATTTCTCTAATAACAGAAAAATTAAATTTCTTACGGCATTAAGTTAAGCACCAGAAAATTCTACAAAAATTAAGTCCAGCTCACTTGTAATACGTTGACTATTGTTAGCGCTTCACACTACCTATTCAATTTACTACATTGCAAGTAGTCTCAATAGCATTAAACGTGCATACGGTAAAATTTAAGAAATTGTTGATTCGGTTTCCGAAGAAAAACATTCAATTTCATGAAAATTTCGTTCATCAAATTATTAAATTACAAAAAATAGGTGTACATTTAAATTTTACATTTAGAATTAATTAGAATAAATCTATTTAGACGTAATACTGCGAAGACCTTTAAAAATTTGCACACATTCGAATACGTGTTCCTGTTCAGCATGTAAAAAATGCAACCAACCTTCCTTAAATTGTGTGTTCATGATTATTTATTTTTAATTTTTACGAAAAATACATACGAGGGCTATTTGATAAATAATGATCATATTTTACTCCAATTTAGCAACGAAACTTACAGCCAAGACATTGTGTCATTTTCAAATGTATTTCCACGAATTATTGAATTTGTACCACTCATCAAACAGCCCTCGAATTTGTACATGAGTGAATAGGTAAAGAAAGTGACTACTGTTGGTAAATGAGATTCTGATATTAGATATTCAGATATGGCAAGCCATTTCGAGTTAGGCAAAAATACAGAATATTTACTCAACACATACGAGTAAGGTCATGATTTATGAATGCTTGGACCTGTGAAAGCATCTCCTGGATATACAATAGCTTAACGAACAGGGAAGGTTCTGTAGCAGGGAAAAACAGCCTGGAGCTGTATGGAGGACGGAACGGTGAAATGAATGAAGGATCCAAATTATTGATTTTAGGATAGGCAAAGTGTTCACTTACTTTCCCTCTGCCACCCAAAATTGGTGAATCTGACAATGAACTTCAGAGCACAGACACAATTCTCAACAGAGCACAAAAAAAAGTTTTTTACTATATTCTCACTCACAGTTTTTTTTATGTAGACTATTATGAGACACCCGCACGTTGGGTTTGTTTGGTTTATTTTTATTTTTTTAGGATAGGTTTTTTTGTGTTCTCTTTCTTTCCACCTTCCCGAAAAGAATGCAGAGACGAGAGTGAAAGCCAGAGCTTGGGCTTGGGCGAGGAGGAACGAGCGATGACGGAAAAGAGGAGCAAAAAATCAGGTTTTGCCCAAACGAACTTAACATACCGAAAAACAAAGCTTCTGAGCTGTTCAGGATCTGAGTTCATGAAAATCCGGGTTTCCAGATTCGCGTGGCATTCGGGTTTCAAGGGGAAAATCGGGACGCAGAAGCAAAGTGAAAGTTGGGTAAACTTGTCATATAATTTCGGCTGGAGAAGGGTTTTTGGATGTATATTCAGCATATGGCAAGTTTAAGCTGCATATCTTGGTGTGTTGAGCCTCCGGAAGCGTCTGACAGAGACAGACTCCAGTCATACGAACGCTTGTACAAAGGAGATTGGCCAGACTACGTAGAAAGCACAGCACAGATGTCATGCACAACACTTTCCGTGTTGATTTGGGATATGGTGAAAGTCTGCTCACGCTAATGTATGGGATTTGACACGGGATTACGTAGTTAGATAAGGCTCGTATCGTAGTAGCTAAGGCTTAGGCTAGTTAGTAGTTAGTACATCTTTCGTAATAAAGTAATTTTTACACTATTAGTGAATTTTTTTTTAATGAGTGCAAAGAAAAACATTAGGCGAAATTATACAGACAAAACTATCCGCAAAAAGTACAAAAAATCTTAATTCAAAATCATAAAAAATCACTTCTGCTGTCAAATTCGTATTCAATAAAATCTTCAAAATGTCAAATTCAAAATTAAGTCAGTCTTAGCGTCAATTGGTATCAGCAAAAAATGTAGCTGTTTAAATACGTCAAATATCATAAATCAAGATGTATATAAGTGTACTAATGTATTAAAATGAATAATCATGAGTATTAATTAAAATACATATTCACAATGTTTCTAAAAATCGCAAATTAGTCAAATTTCTCCTAAATAAAAGTAAAAAATTATGTAAAGGACTACAAATTGAAATAATAATTATTAAATAGAAAGGTTTTGTATCCATTTGAGAAAAAACTAGGTTTTAAAATGGAAAATTTTCAAGACTGTGAGTCTTTTGTTGAAGTTATAATAAAATAGGTAAATTACTTTTCATCCCGCCCTCGTTTCAATTTTAAAAAATTAAATCAACAGAAATATGGGGCTTAATTTCCAAATCAATTGTTGGTATCAGGTGAATTTTGTGATGTTTAAAATTAACGTAAGTATTTTTTAATAATTTGGAGTCATAAATGGATAATCTTCATAAAAAAATATAGTTGTATTGGTGGACCTATTGAAATCAATGATTCCAAAACACAATCACAAACACTTGTCAAATATATATTACAATCTTCTCAAAATGTTGTCTTTCACAAGAATTTGTTTTTCATTTTTGCTATCGAAATCGTGCCTTCTATTGTATTGTAAAGGGCCAAACGTAAAATTCTGTATTTGATTGACAACAAAAAATTGTTTTCATTTCACCTGAAAATAATTGAGCTTAAGGAAACCTCCGGACTAGCTATTTCACGTTAAACTTTATTTAAGCTGAGGGAAATCCCCGAGAAACGAGTCTTGCCACCATTGGCTCATCACATGAAAGTGCTATACTCAGGTTGCTCACATATTTTATTGAGTGTCTGTCTGGTTCTAGACTGTTGAATTGGAGATTCTTGAGCAGATCCATGAGGATTGAAGTACATATAATTATAATTTACCCACACTTCCCTGCTTACTTTATTGTTCTTAATTTGAGTGAACACTGCTGACCTGAGCGGAATAAATTAGTTTCGGGTTCCAAACATGTTCTCTGACATCCCTTTGTACTTTAACCGTCCTCCATCATCAGGCACTACATTAGGAATCCGGATTTTGCCAAAACTTTGTAAATCTACGCAGTCATGCCAAAGATGGCCTTTGATCGTTCGCCGTGAATTCCACCGGAGTCAATTCCACGCAATAATTGTAACTTGTCACATTTTAGGGATGTGTTGCATAGGCCATTGATTCACATTATACAGAGTAGGTTCGAGAATTGCCACTTGTCACATTTTAGAAACCGTTTGTAGCCTGAACGAATTGCAATTATTACAAAAAGAAAATACTGTGTTGATTTTTTATATTTTACATTTTCTAGTTACATTTTAAAGAAATACACATTCAAAAGAAGAGAACTCGCAATTGAATCAATATACAGCTTGTCACAGTCACATTTTGTTGAAGCACGATAGAAGGCACTGATTCACTTTATATAGGGTGGCGAGGATTTCCACTTGTCAAATTTTGAAAATTGTTTAACTAATTAGAATTACGATAATTAATTTCGTGTCGGTTTTTTAATTACCCAAAAATTCAGTTGTATTTTTGAAAAAAAAACAAGCTTAATAGTTAACAGGGCGCTAAAATAGAAATCCGCCGTTATTTCATTTGAGTAAAAACTTGTAGCGCCTGGAACCCATGTTATCCGATGTAGCATTTAGCGGGAAAACGTGTTTTTATCGCCAAGATTACGATTTTTAACGCCGTGTTTAAATGGTAGCCAGAAACATTCATAGAATGAGAATTCGAACCTACCTACAAGCTTGCCAGATTTTGTAGAAGTAAACGCACTCTATTCACAATACATTATACAAGGTGGGCGAGAGAATTGCCACTTGTCACATTTTTATGAACGTTTTACTCTTAACGAATTACAATTACAAGAACAACGAAAAATCCTCTTGCATTGCGTTTGAATGGAGATGTTTTCCTAATTTTTAGTAGCATTTTGAAAACAACACATTCATGAAACAAAACCACAATTGAATCAATGTTCAAATTCAGAATTTAACATTAACATCCACGCGTAAATTGATAATTGACCAGGCGGAATTGACTTAGAACTAGAACCCAACTTCAGCTAGCCCTGAAATTGAAACGCGAGTCAGGTGGGCTGATGGACGTCGATCTTCCACGTCCATCGAAGATCTTGGATGAATTCACATTTTACGTAAAACTCACAACTCGTACGTAGGTTTACAATATAAATTCGGGGAAATCCCAAACTTGTTACATTATAAATTACAACATGTTGCGATGGAACCATTAAATATTGAATTGAATATCCATGCCATTTTCATGTTTCATGTACATTTGTAATTTTTAAAGTAAATGGAAAAGTCTACAATTTGAATTAGCCACTTAATTTGCTACCTCAGCCCTCAGCTTCACGCTGAGCCAAATACAATTAGTGAACATAATCTCCCATTGTACATAATTTATCTCCACTGCCTTAACCTTCTGACCTCTTGCAACAATTTATAAAAAAATATGAAAATATTTTCAGCTTCTTAATGGAATTAGTAATTACGAGCCCAAATGGAGCAAAAACGTTGATAGCATAGTTACTCAATGTTAAAAGTTATAATCAAGGTTAATACAATATAAAGAATTAGGTTACCGAGCTGTGTGCTCGAATTATTGTCCGTTTAATTTTTAAAACACATTTTTGTAATTTTTTAAGTTTCAATGCCGAACACAAAATATATGTTTAGTACTTCTAACTCATTGGTCCAGACTTTTAAGTTCAAACTTTGAAGTACATCGCTCTATTTTAATTTAAAAATTTCAATACTATTTTGAAAATTTAAGATTCAATAAATGTGCCTGACAGCTTTCGCTTGCCGCCTTGTACATAAGCCATGCTTACATTTGAATATCCACATCTACACACATTGTTCCTTCGTTTTTTGAATGACAGCCCAAGTTTTTTGTATTCAAAATCTGCCCGTCTATCAAACAACAAACTACACCATGTACAAAATGTACTTACAAGTGTAGTTTAGCATTTTCTGTCTGACCAAGATATTTCTCCGACTTTGAGTCAAAGTGAGTTTTTAGAAGTGAACAAATTGCATGACCTCCTTCATTATGCTTCAAAAACATTGAGTACAAAAAATAAGGCTCATCCAGTACTTCACTTTGAAGCCTTGGACTTGCATAATACATGATGGTGCCTTTTTCTTGTGAAAAATGTGATTTTTTTTTGTAGAGAGCCGAGTAATCAATCATAGCCAGAAAATGCCATTACCATTATACAAGTTCCCCTTGTCTATTCAAATGTTAAATACATTAGGCTGAGGATTTTTCAACAAATATGTAATAATTTGAGAGGATTTTACGTTCTGTAATTAGCTCAGAGTTTGTACCTAAATAATTGATACACCTACACGCTGATTCTAGTATTTCGTAAGTGATGGAACAAAAAAAACTAAGCTAAGACAAAAGCACTTATGATTTATGATTGATTAACATTAGCACGTATTAAGGAAATGGAAACAATTTGATTTCTTTGGCTCAGCCAAGGCCAAATATTTCGCTTAAATTATGCTCGAGTCTAATTACATTCGCATGCTCTGGCTAAAGAAATTGGAAATGGATGTTTGGCGATTGAGTTTAAGTCATCAATAGTATGACGACGACGACGGTTGGATTGGATTGGAACGTGTAGCGTGTAACGGACGTGTTACAAAGCTCCTCGTGCGATGTGTGACCTTTAGCTGATTAATTGAGCTATTGTATTACTTAATTCTCTCTGCACACTTCCTTTAATCTCATTCGTTCGTTTGAGGCATATGAGCTCATACCCAATTTATGGGATGTCAATCCGATTGACGTAATTTGAGTATTGCGCATAAATACGTCTTCGCATACGCGGATCGAAAGGGCGATCGTGATTTGTGAAATATGGATTTGAAATGAATTTCTGTGAGCTTGTAAATGGTTTTCGTTTTAATATTGACGAATTAATGCCTCATGAGTCATGATTTTATTTTCGGATTTGCTCGATATGGTTTTCAACGAATATATGCGGTATGCTTTGATTTACGGATTTCCTCGATATGACTTTGGTTTTGAAATTGACTAATTTACCCGATATGGTTTTGGTTTTAAAATGGACGAATTAATACGTCATGCTTATTTACGGATTTACCCGATATGGTTTTGGTTTTGAAATTGACTAATTAATACATCAAGTTTTTATTTGCGGATTTGCTAGATGAAGCTGCACTACGTGATTTCGTCTGATTTCATCTAATTTGTGATTTGCATGGAATTCAAAAAACCGCATTGATAATCTAATTCCATCCAAAATAGCAGAACAGTGTCATTGCAAACAACCCCTCCCTAAAGCCTTCTACTCTTTTGCCCTAATCTATGACTTTTTGCCAATTTGGTTTCGTATAAAATTCACCTTTAAACTTGCCAATTCAAATTTAACACAGTGTCTTAAATTTTGTTAGCTTTAGACAAATACGTTTTTCTTCTTTCATTATTTCATTTCTTTCTTTTTTCCAAATTCGAGATTTCTGATTTGGTTTCAAAGTTTGACATGTAAAAATGTAATCTCATCCAATTCATTCTACCAATAATCTCAGCTTCTAGTCAGCTGAGATTATCGAAAGGTTATTTAAAGCTATTTGTGCAATTTAAAGCAAACGGCAAGTAAATCATAAATTGAACAGTGAATGAATTTACATTAAACATTTCAGTTTTATCAATGCTTGTGTACAAGGTGCCTTGACAACCAGGAAAATCCTCGTGATAAGGTTAAGTCATACTCGAAAAAAAACTTTCAACTTTTTCCTGGCGAAGTTATTTCGCCAAGACAGAAAATAATCTGCCAGGTATCATGACAACACTAAAACGCCTAATGCTGTTTCTATGTGATGGCCAACTACCTCGACAACCGTTGTTGACATTTTTTATATTGTCTTTGCTCTTTTTAAAAGTTGGAAAAAAACAATTGAGTATGACTTAACCTGATATCAAAATTGGTCAATAAACCTTGCTTGTGTAAGTACCTGCATTTTCTAAAGCAGAACTTTAATTAAATATTTTTTTAAACTTTAATAGGCGGCATGGCATTGTTCTAAAATACAAAAAAATGTAACGGCCCAAAGGCAACATTTGAAAGCAAAATTTTAAATAAAAAAGTACAACAAAAGAAAATACAACTGTAATTACAATGTTCCTCTAAAATTTCCATGTTGCATGCGTTATGCGTTTAAGTCTCTGAAGTAGCGCAGATCCAGTAAATTCTACTGCTGCACGCTGCACACCGATTAATGGACAGATTCCTTGATTTTAACGTGTTACATGGCGGCAACTGAACACTCATCTCTCCTCAGGGAAGCTGAGAAATCAGCGATGCAGAGATAAGTGAGGGCACGTGATGACCGGAAATGCATTATTTTGGTCTCACTCGTGGTTCTTTTTATCCCTGCACGTAGCTCAGAGAAGATGAAGATAATGACACACGGATCACTTTAATAACATGTAACAATCCCAAAAACCGAACGTTTGTCGGGACACTTAGTGGAGTGACAAAGTTTTCCTGTCTTCTGCTACAGCGGGAGTCGTAATAATGTCTTGCAATTGGGAATTCAATTCAATCCACTGAAAAACTCATGAGCATGCTCAAAATTAGGCTTATAATCAGTAACTGAGTGTGTTCCACCGTCATAAGCTTCCATTTTCTCGATTTTGTGCGAAGAAAATTTTGTATGAACAAGAATTTGAAGCGTCATTTCTGAAAGTCTAACTAAATTAACCGTTTGAAAATTCATTTTTTAAAAAATAATCAAGTTCATAATTAGGCTCTTTTATCTAATTTAGATTAGAATTTTTTATATACAAGAAGATTAAGCTAAATTTTGAAAAATACTGAACCGCAAAATATTTGCACCTTCTTCCAATAATCTCCGTGCATGCCGTTTTTGCTAATGTGTCTATAGTTTATTGAACGACGTTAAGCCATTAAATTGGTCAAAGCTACTCAGTAGTGTTATAATAATATGAAATTTACATGTGATCTTGAGCAATGTTTGTTGTGTTCCATATACATGGTTGATGGTTGCATTCATTTAGTTAAAATTCCCAAAATCGTAGCTACAAAAGTTATGATTTCCCGACACACTGTAAAAACCAAAAATTGCTTAAATCACTGCAGAATCAAATAATTTCCAAACGATGTACCTGCGAAATACAAATGACCGACAAACAATAACTCGGAATTTCTATTAAAATTTCGAAGTATTTCAAAATTCGATTTAACATACCTCGAAAATAGATACAAAAAGCTTCACACCTTTTAGCATGGCGAAAACTACACTATATTAAATGAATTTTTGTGTCAATATTTAAACGGTGGGTTTGTTTATACACGCTTGTACATACAAAGAAAAACAACTCAAGCTTTGTTCCAAGATCTCGAATGTATTTTATTGCATAATCAAAAAAGTTGACTTTCTCCTGCCTAACCTAACTTATATTTGATCATTTTCATGCAGTTTTGCTAGGCCTATATTAAATAATGTGCGTCATGCAGGAGCACCCTTTAAACACAGGTACAATACTCCAATATTTGATTGTTTCTACAAAATAACATAATAACAAAAATACGTTCCCAGAAAACTGGTAAACCATTGGAAAAATCTGGAAAAATGTGAGATTTGACGAAATCGTCTTTAAATACCTTTTTGCCAATTTAGTTTGAAATATTTCGCAAGAGAATTTCCCATTGCGAATCAATATATTTTTATAAAACCTTCCAGAATCTGTATTACAACTTGAGGAATTTTGACTATTTAATTGAAATTTGAAAATAGTTTATTACTGGCATCTAAGTTCAATATTAATTTTTTTTTAAAAGATCAGGAGAAATTCTCCAATGATCATCTGCCTCGTGCGAATTTTTTGAGTTTCAATTCTTAGTTTCGCTATTCATTTAATTAGCATGAAACCAACCAAAACGCAACCCGGCTCCAAACCAAAAACACCAAAAACCCATAATTCTATTAGCTTGACGTCTTAATTCGTCGAGCTCAAAACTCGGAATTACTCTAGCCATTTCCATATAATGAACTGGAACCCATTCCTAAATTCTCCGAGATGAATGTCTCTGTACAACGAGAGTTTATCTCTGCCGAAACTGGATTGTGTACCAAAGTTTGATATAAAATGTTGGGAGTGAGCACTGGGTTTTTGGAGTCATAAATAAGTACAAATACTCATTTATCTCTTTTCCAAGACCGTTTCAGCCGAGGCCCGAGATGGGTTGTTGTGCGCTGAGACGTGAGCTTCATGTTCATGTTGAGAGTTTTTCATGTAGCGGGAGAGATGCTACTCGAGGCCGAAGTGTTAGAATAATAGGATATGGTGAAAAAAACAGAGGCGCCAGTCTGTCGAAATGAGTTATCCGGAAAATCCGAGTGTACTACATGTTTCCCTGCTTCCTCAGGCTTAGAACCATGACTCTTCCTTTTCTTAATGGAAAGGAGTGGGTCCAAGTGAAGAGCAGGGATGCTGTTCACTCCTCGGGTGAAAACAGCGGGAATTTCACAGTTGGAAGAACCTTTCTCTTTAACTTTCTCCAGGCCTGGTTCAGCCTCTTCTGGGGTGAAAATTCGGAAGTCGTTCAGGAGCTGGGGTTTGGGTACAGGGTGGCTCAGGCCGAGTTTGCTAGCTGAACGAATTATGATTTAGGACAAATTTGTGCCTTTATGTGTCATTTAGCTCTGAGTCGATTATTGCCACTTTCACCTGGCCTTCATTAGATTTTTTTTCAATTTTTAATGCAATTTATTTTTCGAAAGAACGGTTTTTGCGAATTTTGTTATCATTGAATTTTTGTTTGTTAATTTTTTTGTCGATCTCCTCGATGAAGTAAGTCTACTGGTTTTTTGTCAGTATATTGTAATGGTCAATTGTGAAATTTGCCAATTGGGGCAAAACGTACAACGTTTTCGTTTGTGTGCCGGATTTTGAGCTTTTTGCTGACATTGTTTTTGCTGGTTTTTGCGAATTTTGTTAGCACTGAGCTTATGTTTGGTCTTTTTTTTTGCCAATTTCGAAAAAATCTTTACTAGCTTTTGTCAGTGTATAACAAAAAAAATTGAGTTTTGTCAATTTACGTACAACGTTTTTTGCTGGTTTCGAAAAAAAGAGTAAATGTTGATATCAAATCCAGAAATTTATATTCGGTAGATTTTTGCATATGTAGACGGTGTACTGATTCGTGGAAAATAATTGATCAAGAATAGCAATTTTTTGTCGGTTTTTGTTTTTTGCCAACAATTAGTAAATGCGTTTTCAAAAAATGTTTTTCGTCGAGTTTGGTTTTATCAATTTTGATTTTGTTTACTGTTTTATATACGTCTCGGGAACGAATACCTTATTTTTTTACCTGGTTTTGTCAATTTCAATATTAACTTTATTTTCTTGCTGGCTTGTGCCAATTTCATAATAGAAAAAATTGTATTTGTTGGATTTTGATAATTTTTTAAGTGATCAGTAAATTGAAATTTTTTCAATGCTTATGTAAAAACCAGTAAAAACTTAGATTTTTAGTGATTGTAATTGCATTTGCCTATATTTCACCAAACAATTTGCTTTTTACTGACTGTCAGTTTTGCATTACAAAAGTTGAGTTTCGCGGAACACATTTTTGGAATCCGAATAATTTTTCTTGGTTATTTCGATCCTTGTATCATGCAGCAATTAATTTTGCAATTTGCAACAGGCAGCATAGCAGACACAGCTAACGCTACATCCAAATACATTTGCATTTTTTGATTTTGAGTTTAAAAACGTATGTCACCCTGTATTTTCTACAAACAGCGTTGAATTGACGATTCTGAAAGTAGGAAAACCGCCTAAGATCACTTTCGGCTCGATTAGCCACTCGGCTGGGCTTGAGTTGACTTTATGTCTATCTGTAATCTAGATCCATCAGAGACCAGAGACTAGACCAGGAGTTTTGCTTGAATCAGCCAAGGTATTTTGATAAGGATGAAACTGAGGCAGCATTCAGCACATACACCGACTGATACGCTCAATTAGTTTGCCGCATCATGTTCGAAGTCGGACATCACATTACCACAAAATGTGGGTTGCAAGTTGCAAATAGCTTCATTTCAAGTCATAGACATTGTACGGTTTACAGAGTGGAATCTATTGCAAAAATTTCTATGGAATTCCGATGTGTCGCATCAAGAATTCTAGAACTCAATGGTCATTGTGTGAGGAAAGGTTCGTATGCACTAGAAACGCTCAGAATATGCACATCAAAAAACGTGCACCAAAATATTAAGCAAAATACCACTTTTATGAACAAATTCATCTATTTTTAAAAAAATTAATTCTTTGGCAAAATATTCAATGCGCCAACCTACATAAAAACCATTATATATTGTACATATATTGAATTCAAAGCGTTGGGCAACAGTTTTTCAAATTCAAGGACAAATTATTGCTCAGCTTTAAAAACCTGCGGGAATTTTTGAATGTAAAGCTAATTAAATTGAAAAACAGCCATCATCAAGAAACGTGTGGTAAAATAACAAAATTTGTAAAAAAAAAATCAAAAGCTGCGCCAAAATTTGCGAAAGAAATCTAAATTTGTACCGACGTCTCAAAATTGGCAAAAATATGCAAAATAAAATTTGGTTATTGCAACTAAACCGGCGTTAAGCCTAAGTTAACCACAGCGAGTTTCCGAAACAAAACATTTTTTTTTGCATAAGAAGCCTTTCGCAATTGAAAGTTCCTTGCAAAAATTCGAATTTAGCATAATAATTCGCAAAAATTCAACTACCGCAATTTTGAAAGTTTTAAAACTTGATTTTTTAATTCAAGTACAAAAAATTTGCATTGACTTCCGTCATGCCAGCCCAGATCAAGCTACAATGTTTCTTCAACACTTCAAACAGAATTCCAAACACTTTAGAGCCTGAACTGAACTATTGTAAACCCATCTCCAAAGATGATGGAACGATTAAGGAAAAAGAGCTTCTGAATCAACAGAAATACCAGTTATTTCACTTATTATTATTATTTTTTTCTATTTCTTCCAAAGTGCATTTGATTTCGCATGCCTGAATCCCCTTGTCTATACGTCTAGCCAAGCCAAGCCAAGCCAAGCCAGGAAGTTTTTAACCTGGGGTTAGTAATTTGAACCAAGGGTTTGGATTTTGGGTCTCGCCTGTCACGGATCCTTGGGAAGAAATGGCAAGGCTGGAGATTATGCAAGTGCATGTTCAAAAGCGTTAGTTGTAATTACAAGGTAGAAACCCAATGCCAGCACAACAGAACTCATGTAAACCCGAGAGAGGTGTTTGGGCTACAAGCCACAATGTATTTGACTTGATACAATGTATGTGTGACTCTGACCTCTGAAACAGGATTGGCTAATAGGAGCTCATTAAATTCGCACTCTTTTAATCCCGACTCCGCCCATCAAACATCAATTTCCCATCTGAGTCGTGTCTAGCTCCCCGTCTCACACTTGTCTCGGAAAGTGAGAGAAGAGTCGTCTTGTAATTAATGTAATTAAGAATATGTTTCTTTTCATTCCCTCCGGAACAAGTTTGATGAAGTTGAGTATTCATTGAAGCAGATGAGCAAGTAATCCAAATACACTCACGATTTATGATGCATTACTAAGCTTAATGCAACATTTCTACGGTATTTTTGGATTTAGGCTGCAATTGCCATCGATAAATGCAGATACGATGCAATGTGCGTGCATTTTTGATATGCTATAATGCATGTATGTCGGTAATTCCGGCTGATGTATAAGATTAAGCTTGTATTCCGCATCGCATCGTAAAACAGAAGCTTAAAGTTCACTTAATGTGATTTAGATGCGTTTGGTAAAGATTTTTGAACTTTTAATTTGTCTGTATATGAATGTAATGCATGGAAATAGTTTAACCGTCATCGTTCGACAACACAGCAAATAAAATCTAATTTATTACACAGCAAAATCAATCTCGTGATAACCTTGAACCTTGACTGAGTGTGTATATAATTCAAAATTTGAATTCGTACATTGATTAATGTAAAAATGTTAGAAGCAGTTAAGGTCAGTTTTAGTCAAAATATGGACGAAAATAGTCATTTTGAAAGATGGTAAATTATAACCGTAAGCAGTTAACGTCGTGTTTAGAATTTGTTTTGTCAAAATAAGGGGGGAAATAAATTATAGGGAGTTAGGGTCAGTTTAAGTAAAATTAAGGTTAGAAATGGTAATTTTAAAAGGGGGGAAAATTAAGCCGGAAGCAGATGAGGTCATTTTTAGTCAAAAATGTGGTTAAAATTATTTATTGTGAAAAGTGAAACAAAATAAACCGTAATGCGCATTTGATGTAAAATTATAATATAGTAAAATTAGGTTGAAAGTATTCATTTTAAAAGCGGAACCAAATAAACTTTAAATGCACATTTCAGCAGCATTTAAGGTCAGTTTAGTTCAAACAAGGTCAGAAGTATTATTCATTTTAGAAGCGGAGCAAAACAGATCGCAAATACAGATTTTAACAGAGTTTAAGGTCAGTTACAGTAAAAGTAAGACCAAAAACATTTTAAAAGCAGAATAAAATAAATCGTAAAATCGCACTTAAATAGCATTTAAGGTCAGTTTAAATTCAAATATGGTCAAAAGTGTTCATTTTTAAATTGGAACAAAATATTCCAAAAATTTTGACATTAACCTAAAATCCAACATTTGACGATGCCCTTCAAATTACGTGCTATGCTTAGATCCTAATCAGAAACATTACTTTCTCGTGTGACTTTCTCCGCCTGTCTTACCTTTCGACTATTTCTCCTCCAACTCAACAAAAGAAAGTGGAAGAAAGGCTGACAGAGTCAGTGACAATGGAAATGAGTATTTTTGGTCAATGAGACATTAGCGAGTCATCGATCTTGTGAGATCAATCACGGTGTGCCAGGCCCAATTCCGTTCTAATCTCGTCCCAAGGTTCAGCCTCACTCAAACACAATCATTCTTCTTCCCTTCCCTATCAACCAACCAGTCCATCTCCCTACTACGTCCTCCAGAACATTCCCATTCATCCAACTCAGAAGATCAGAAACCGGTGCATCATCCCATCCCATCCGGACACCAGATCCCACTTCCGACAAAACTAACCGTTACCGTCTCTATTTTCATCCTTGACGCAAAATCGGGATTTAACGTCGGCTAAATAAATTTCTTAAATGTTATGTCACAGGAAATATATTAAATAGTTTCTTAGGTTGATGGTCCTGAATTAGTTTGGTCCCACAGGTACAAGGTTAACAATTTAAATGGGGCCAGATTTAGAGTATTTAAACATTTAAATGATTTACAAATATTTTTTACTACGGAATTTTGGAAATAATTCCATATATTCAAACATGATATGCAAAATTCTGCATTATCAGGTATTATTCACAAAAATCAACTTAGCTAATTAAATCAGTGTTCGCACAAATCCACATATTCATTCAATGTTAACAAAAATGTGCATATTGAAGCATTGTTCGCAAAAAGTGTCATATTTAAACATTATTCGCAGAAATATACATATTCATGCAATGTTCGAAGAAAATTGGCATATTGAAACATTGCTTGCGAAAATCCATACCCGCATATTAAAACCTTGTTCGGAAAAAGTGTTATTAAAAAGTATTGCTTGAACAAATCTGCAAATTCAAACATTATTCGCAAAAATTCGCATATAATGAGCACATTAAATACCTTGTGTTCTCAAAAATCCGAATATTCAAACATTGTTCACAACAATCCACATAATTCATATAATGCTATCAAAAATTTGCATATTGAAACATTAAATTCAAAAATCCTGCGTACTTAATTAATCAGCATATTCAAACATTGTTTAGCAAAAATTCAAATCAGAGTTCAGACTTTTCCTGGAACGTTAAAGGGTTTTCGGATGAATTTTCAAGTTGCAAAATTACACAATGCTTCACAGATACAAAGACCGCATCATCTTAGAAAAATTGCAATATACAGTTTTCTAAACAGTTTTAATTACTGTATAAGCTTATGACAGTTTATCATAAGTTGTAACATAAATAAGATTATTGATTCCTTGTTTAAATGCCGAACAAATGTTGTTAGAAAATTGTAACTATTGTAGCATAATATTTAAATTAGTTGGTTCCTACTCTAGTTTGGTGCACAGAACAAAAGCCAAAAGCAAGAATCGTATTTTTGTTCATTTTTGGCCGATTAGCTGGAACACATTGAGTGAAAGTGGAATTATTCATCGTCCTCCCCCATCTTTCTCACTCTCTCCTGAGTTGACTATTTTTTTTTTCGTCTGCTCAATGCCTGGATGACATCCCATCTAACACACCATCAATGACGTGATTAATTGATCTCTGGTCCATATTCCAGCCCAAGCTTTCCACATACATCAACCCTCACGACGCTCCGGCCTTTCACCCTGCCCACGCTCATATGCCTCGTGTGGCTCGTGAATCCATCCATATGACACATTTTGTAGTGAGTATCCTTAAAATTAGCAGTGCTGGCAGGATTCATGGACTTTCAGCTTATTTAGTGATTTGATTGGAATACATGCATAATCAGATCGTCTACTCAATTAGGAATAAATATGATAAGATATTATAGAAAATGTCTATATCAAGGTTATTTAAAAATTTGGAAGTGTTAAAAAATTAAGAAATCCAGATCAAGGCTTTAATTTAGATTTGGACTTCTGGTTCACGGCTTTTCAAAACACTTTTTTAAGATGTTAAAACACGAAATCTCATTAGACACAATTTTCAGAGTTATGATTGTAACGTGTGGCCAAGCCGTCGACCAATTTTTGAAATTTCTCCCAATTTATTCTTCTAATTTAACGAATTTCAAACAACCCGTGTACCGTGTGTACAACTCTTTCAATATTCGAATCTATCTTTAGGTTAAAATGGCAATATTGTGTTTCTATCTTAAGTTAGGTTAGATTTAAATGTATACTGTATTTTTCATGATTTTCAGGGAGCCTTTCGAAATCTGATCCTAAAATTTGCATTTTCTAAAACGTCTGGTGAAAAGTAGAACACTACTTGTATCAAATCGTGGTTGAATTTTTCCATGAGAATTTACACATGGACAACCTACAGATCTTGGTGGCCAGTTCCATCTAATGCGTTTTCCCCCCAATTTTTTACATTTAAATCAAACAAGATGAAAGTACAAATTGATACTCAGACTGATACTCCACCTAATTTATCAAAATGGTATGTTTTACAAGTACAATTTAATTCAAAAATTTATACGGATGCAAACTATGAAACTTTTCCCAGTGAAAGTCATTTTCCTCTCATATACAACCAGCATCCAGCATTACAAAAAAGAAAGCGGAGAAACTAAGTTCAAAATTACCTTATTATGAGCATAGTCCAAGGCAAGCATGCAGTCATTGGCTGAAGAGGGATGAAACCCATTTTCACCTTTTCCATTCATGGAAATAAGCGTATTCCCCTGAACCGTGTTATTATTCATCTGTTGATGATGATGGAGATGATGATGATGATGCTGGCCAGCAAATCCCAGAGCTGCAGCGGCGGCTGCCGAAGCCGCTGCATCTCGAATCCAGGGATACATCACTTTAAAAATTCTAATTTCTTTATCACAAATGTAAATTACAAATTGTTTACACGCACAGGGTTAAAAAAAACATAAGCACGTTCCACGTTGTTCCAATTTCCAATGTTATGTGACAATTCACAATAGGCCAGAAAAAAAAAGTAAACAAAAAGTTGGTCAAAAAATGTTTTTGCCAAAAATGTAACTTTTTATGAATCGTCAAACAAACGGTGTGTGTGGAGGGAACAGAGATGTTCCTAGTCAGTTTTTTCCCTGTAAAGTGACACAAGAAAAGTGGCTTCTGGTTGATTTCATTGTACCATAAGAGGCGTATTGTTTTACTCCAATCTGGCTTACAGATTCTTATTGTGAAAGGAAAGGGGTTGGAAGAATTTGGAAGCTCCTGGTTCTAGGACCCACACTGAGTTGAGCCGCACCGGGGACTGTAGCAAGTATGTCCATGCATTAATATTAACGTGGAACTACTTGGTCCATTCGTTTGTACACAAGAAAAAATCCAAGGAGCCCAGACCAGGCCAGGCCAGTGTCTTGGCTCAGCTGGAACCAATCGGGCTTGAGTTTTACTTATGTAAATCTTATGCGAAGGAACTTATGTGTTGACTTTGAATTTAACTCGTGTTTTTTATAATTTTTTTTTTGGAAAAAGCCAAGCCAAGCCAGTCCTTAGTGTTGATCAGATGATGATGAAGCTGAGCCCAAGAAACCACTGAAGGAAAACTGCGAATTGTTACTTGGATCAGAGACCAAGATTTCTTTCTTCCGTCTTTTTTTGTGTGTTTGGGTTTTGGATTCTTTCACAACTCAAACTGGCCTGGCCGGCGTCTTTTAAGCAGAGACGCTATCAGTTTTTCGGCTATTTGGCTTCTGGAGTCAGGGTAGAATCTTGAGTATTGTAGCTTTGGGATCCGAAGGATCAAGATCTGGTCTGTCTTCTGTTGAACCGCCGAATTTTTAGTAGTAAATTTCGCTACTAATAAAAAGTAAATATTGAAAGTAAGTTTCAAAATTTCAATAAAAAAGATATCTTTCCCTAACCAAAACCAAAACCATTGGACGTCTTTTTGCAAACCGCTCAGAGCATCGTAATGCTTCCTTATGGACGGTCACCTGTCATATGTTACGACACTGAAACGAATGTAGTTTGCTCTAAGAGGATGTGACATGTAGGAGAGTTTTGGTTCAACTTGTTACATCCGCTTTCAGTTGACTACATTCGGTTCAATGTCATAACATATGACAAGTGACAGTCCATGAATGCACTTATGATTTTCTTATCATTTTACATTGGAATCACCCAACATGTAACGAACTTGTAAGGGAAATAAAATTACCAATGATATTCCAAATTTTTGACTGACTTTGTTCTGTGAAGAATTTTCTGGACTTTTAATGATAACTTTTTTCTAAATTACTATTATTGCAGCAGTCCGCTATAATTTATCATTCTCAAATTCGAAAGAATTGTTTTACAATGTAAAAACACTGAGTATGGAATTGGCCAAACTGATAAAGCATAAATGAAATTTTTGAGTATTAATTTGTTATGTAGTTTTTAACATGAATGGTTTCTTATCAATATTATTTAACTTTGTCAATTGTTTTAATATAATAATGCTTCACTAGAGTTTCGAAACTGGAGTAACCATGCATGGCAATAGTAAAATCTTTGAGTGAATTAGTAAACGGCATAAGATTTTTCAAAATTTAATTTATAGTGTTTTATTTAATAACTCCACATCCACATTCTCTGGATACAAGGAGGGTCTTGGCATGCCTGTCGCTGTGTATTTCCATTAAAACGCACTGAAGCTGAAAATTTGAGCAGAATAATCCATCATTCCTGGATCATTGACTTCCATTTACCACGACGCACCTTCACATCGAACAATAATCATTCAAATCCACGTTTTTGGCAAGTTGTGAATTTCTTATATACAGGGTTGTTCGCTCGTCTTACCATGAAATCATACAATTTTTAAGGCTCAAATTTTTGGGACAACGCTTACCTAATTTAATCTGTTCATTTGCACCATGAAATTCAAAAATTACCCAATTAGGTTGTCTCATTTTTGATCCTCAGAATTATCTAAACTAGAAAGTTTGCGTTTCAATGAGTTTGAACCTCTAATGCTTAGAATTTGTTCCAAAAACTAAGATAAACATTGAAATTTGAGCTTTTACCAAAATTTGCTATTAAAAACGCCAATTTGCAACAATTTCTCACAAATTTCAAAATTTCCTGCTATAAATTTCGAGAACCGTTGATAAGCACAAAATGCATTGAATAACCAAGTAGCTATATTGTGTCACCCTGTATCGTGCAACCCGACAAAACGCTTCCCATGAAAGCGCCTGCTAGGCTCGCGACTAAAAATCATGCCCAATCGATTTAATTTTTTTACAACCAAAATAGTTTCCATCAATAAATCAAATCACCAAACTCCCAGGCCAGATTCCATTCAGACGTAACTGATTGAAGAATCCCATGCCTCATAATGCCACCGTCAATTCCAAATAACGTCGTAAACTCGAGAAGAATGAACAAATGAATTATTCTCAACTCAAAATTTTTTTTTTGTCATAAACAAAAAAAAAAATTATGGAATGATTGGGAGCAATTTTATAACTCTTATTTTATTTTCACTGTAAAAACTACAATGCACTCCTGGTTTGGTTCCATGCTGTACAATTGCTCACACGACACAAGTTGATGTTGGTAAAAAAAGTAGTTTCATGTAGGTAGGTACTTAAGTACAGTAGTTTGGGTTTTGGGAGCTCCCTGCGTGTTGGCGTGCTTGTTAGCTGTTTTTTTAGTTGGATGCTTGAATTTTCAACGTATGACTACAATAATTCTGAATCTCCGAATTCTTGCGTTAAGGGATCTCCCATATGGCTCAAGTCGTTCATGATCTGATATCATGTCGTGCCATCTTATTTCCGTCGTCTTACGGGTTTTCAGCAGGAATAATCATATCATGTTCTCTCATTGTCATTTTTTGCACAGTTTACATTTTAACATTACGTGAATCTACAAATTGTCATGTTTTAGGTTGATGATGACGACTTCATCGTTCAATGAACTGTGCTGCAGCTTTGATTCCACATTTAAGGCAATGTTTTGGGGAATGCCCGTGCATGAACATAAGTATTAAATCGATCTGTCTAAATTTTAAAAAAAAATTATTGATTCAAAACATTTTGTTGATTAAGATTTTCCATTCAAAATGTCTTCATCTTCAGAACTTTACAGAAAATATCGAACTGTGCTCTCTCCAAACAGTTTAGCAAAAAAATTTTTGTTCGGCGTTTAGATTCGCTAAATATTGACACATTTCAAGGTATAAAAAAGTGGAATTGTATTATAAAAATTGAAACCAAGTTTTTAAAAGCCTCAATGGATACTAAAGAATAAATACACACAAGATTTGTAGTAACGAAATTTAGAGGTAAAATTTTGTCAAATTCAATAATTTTTTAAATGATTTTTTGTGGGTGAAGTCGAAGAACGAAATTGATTCCCAGACATTTTGATTATTAATTAATTGAACTTGAAATTCTAGAATATCAAAACCATTAAACAAGGAATTTTAACCTAAACTAACCATGATATAAGAAATCTTAAGCTTACCTAACCATGAAACAAGCAATTTTAATCTAAATTAACAATGAAACAAGGAATTTTAACCCCAGCTAAAGATCAATCAATTTTAGACCAAAAGGTCTTATGGGATGGTCCTGTCTGTCCGTCTGTCTGTCTGTCCGTCAGACACTTTTTGGAAGC